>JACCIC010000102.1:517500-742500 GCA_018907035.1 Sycobia sp. Sy_11
CTCGAGTAGGGTTATCTCGTATCTCTAGGGTTATCTCGAAGCTGAGAAAGACCTAATCCTTGAGAACAAACATGGTCAGATAACTAAGTAATGCGACAAAATTAAAAAATCGAGTATATTTAAAAATTAAGGTACATCGCTGCGATCCCCTTCAAACTAGTGTAGTCGAAATGTTGACCTTTGACGAAATTTCTAAAAGGGGGGAATAGGAAAAAGTCGTAGGGTGATATGTCCGGTGAATAGAGCATTTGTGGTAAGGTTTCGATGCCTTTAGACGTCAAAAACTGAGAGACCCTGAACGCACTGTAACAGGAAGCATTGTCGTCATTCAGAACCCAAGTCTTCGCGATCTCTGGACGCACTCTGAATACCCGTTTTCGTAATTTTTCGAGCAGATTGCGGTAGAATAGTTGATTTACGGTTTGTCCAGTGGTACAACCTCTTTTTGAACCACCCCTTTTTTGACAAAGAAGTAAATGAACATGGTTTTCACATGAACTTGCTCCTTCTCACCTCCTTTCGCCTTAGCGCATAACTCGATCGAGAAGAATAGGATCATGTTCATCTACTCGAAACAATGTTGAGCGATGTTCATTCAATAGCCTTTTCGTTCATCTGAAAGGTTCTTCGGTACCATCTTCGCGGATAGCTTTTCCATGGCAATATCATCGGATAAAATCATTCTAACGGTTTCTCTGTTTTATTCAACTCGTCAGCCAAAATTCAAATGGTTAGTCACCAGTCTTGATGAACAAGGGTGTGCACGCACTGCGCATTCATGTCGGTTCGCACTTAAATTGGCTTTCCGCTCCGCGCCTCATTTTTAATGCTCTTACGGCTTTTTTTTAAAATCGGCATACCACTGAAGCATCTAAGTACGAATCAGGGCATCACTACCATACATTTTAAGTACTTTTTCATAAGTTTCTGTTGCGGTTTCGCCGAGTTTCGCACAAAATTTTATTCCACATCGTTCTTCTAAATTTTTCTGATCCACTTCCGTGACATGCACTACTCGCGCGTTATTACGAAACACTGAATTAGGGTCGTCAAGCTCTTAATCGAGAGAATAGGGATCTACTATTACGGTGGCAGAGTTACAAGTTCGCACTGTTACCGCAGGCCACAAAGTAAAATCGTTCGTATTACTTAATTGTCTGACCTCGAATGTATCTGTACACATTGTAGAAATTCAATTTGTTCACATTTCGAAAACAACCACATTATTTATCATGTAAATTTATCTAATAAATATAACGAAGTTCAGCTTTTGAAAAACTAAACTTTTCGAGTACGGTACCGTATGTACATTCAACTACGTATGAAATGAATAGTATTTTCTAGTAACAGCATTGTATAAAATACAAAAATTCTCGAGATCTATATAATTCTTTATCTTTTCGCTTATTAAGTTAAAATATTGATGTTAATATAATATGTATATAATATAACAGTTTTAAATTGTACAAGTTTTTTTACATATATATTATATTTATTTATTCCAATGGTTATTTAATTATATCGATTTAAAATTAAATACGTCAATTAGTTAGATAATGAAAATTAGATCTAAATTTATTGACACAGATTTACTTTTTTAAATTTATATATATATATATATATATATATATATATATATATATATATATATATATATATAACACGGGTACTGCTATGAAGTGAGCGTCAAGATACAAATGTTTCGATAGTAAACATTTGTTGTGGTAGAGCCTTATTTTTTTTGTTTTATGCTATAACAACTGTCAAGCATATTTAGTATACATCAAAACATTAAATAATGAACATCGTATTTTTTGATCGTCCTAAAACTGTCGATTGTACCAAAAAGTGATGATTTGTGGAAAGCATTTTTATTCAGTTACAGTAAAGTCCTGCAGTCACAACGAATAATTTTTGCAGCATATATTGATTATATTCTATTAGAATTAACATGCAAAATGTGTTTCAATGGTTTCGAAATAATAATTTTTATATGAGAAATGAAGAACATGTAAAACCCCTAAAAATGTTAAATGTAGCATAGAAAACAATTTCTGACCATTCATAATCGATGGAAAAGATTCAAAATTGTGCGAAAAATGTGCGCTACATGAATTAATTACATGAAAGGCAGTTGGAAAACCCAAAAAAAAACTTATGAAATTTTGCTGTAAAGATACTAAAGAAAATCAATTTTGCATCAAATGGCAACTCACGATAAAATGATGATCTATTTCAAGAATTCTAAACTGAAAAATCATGGGTTAATCCTGAGCGACTTTTAATATTGACTGCAAATTCAGATTGATTCGGCATAAACCGAATACTGTATATTTGATGACCAGAGTAGCGTGGTGTATTACAATTTCGGTAAATCCAGCAAAACGGTTAATAGTGATCGCTACCGACAATAAATAATCTATTTAAATCGTCCATTGATTAAAAAAACAACTAGAATGACCAGAAGATACGGCAAGGTAATTTTGTTCTATTGGTATATCTATGCACAAAGTTTGGCTCTTTTCAACTATCAATTGTTTTCATTGATAGGACACGTATTGGCTGAACAATACTTCGATCCTTACGAAAATTAGGTTTCTGATGAATTTGCTTCAAATTACAAACAATTCCATTATCGTGATATTCAAGAATTTCCAGATACATTGTAAAGATTAAGAGAAAACAATAACCAATACTTTGAAGAAAATGTTATTCACTTTCACATTGAAATTAGTCCTTTATTTTCATAAAAAATGCTCATTCCATATCGGTATATGTGGTATATATATATATATATATATATATATATATATATATATATATATGTGTGTGTGTGTGTGTGTGTGTGTGTGTGTGTGTGTGTGTGTGTGTGTGTGTGTGTGTGTGTGTGTATTCCAGAATTGATTCAAGATCTATTAACATAGCATTTCCTTACAAGTGAAAATAATTTTTTGTCTTTCAACTTACAATATTATTAGTTAGAAATCACAAATTTAGAATACCAATAATCAAGTACATTAAAAACTTACACATTTAATTTGCTGCAAAAGATGAGAGGAAACATTCTTCAATGCTAATAGAAGCGCTGGAAAATACTCTATAGTGCTTTTCAACAGTAATAAATAATTTAAGTTTTTTTTCGCTACTTGAATATTATCAAAATAATTTGGTTTTAGAAATATATTTAATAATTTTTCAGTGTCGTTCAACTGTTTTAATATATTCTGCAACAAATTTAATATAATAAACTTTCATTAATAAGGAGTAGGAAATTATAATTTAAATAATTATTATCAACAATTCATTGACTACTTAATAATGTTATATTAAATAATAAGATAAAACTCTAATGAACAAATCATTAAGAAAGGCACAGAACAGAGTTCCCTGTTAACGCTTAGTGTTAATCCGCAAGCACAGCATTCGTGTTCATAGGTACGATATAGCTGCTAAAATACTATATCTAAATTAATAAATATTTTTATCGGTCTTACAGTCTTTATAATATCATATATTAGCTAAAATAATGACAATCAGACTGTCTTTATTTATGATCACTCCCGTAGAATCTGAAATAAAACTTATTACTACAATAAATAATATCAGAAAATTAAAAATAACATAAAATTAATAATGAAATAAAAAAAAATACAATAATAAGTCAAATAAAACTAAAAAATTATCATATAAAAGTACTTATTCTATGTTAGTTAAAGGATAACCTGACCGCCCCTACCACATTAAATTTAGAATCACCTTCTTGTCCGATGTTTCGAACCGCTACGATTCATCCTCAAGAACTCATCCCCACTCTAAATTTATTAGTATAATATTTATAGAACCCCCTTTTTTTCTTCAACCTTAAATGCGAAATACAAATTTTATATTAATAAGGAATGTATTCTTTTTTTTTACATCCGGGCTAAAAAAACATAGTTTAAACTTGTTATATTCTTTTGTTGTTATATATTTGTTATATATTTTGGAACATGGTATTAAGAATAAATATGAAAGAGAAACTCATAAAAATATTCATATTTTGAAAAATCCCAATATAGTAAATTTAATACTAGAGTCAAGTAGATTGGACAACACTTATCATTCCTTATTAATATAAAATTTGTATTTCGGATTTAAGTTAAGAAAGGGGGTCCTATAAATCTTATACTAATAAATTTAGAGTGGCGATGGGGTATATAAAGTAGCATGCTGGGCTTTTCATTTTAGTTTAGTTCTTGAGGATGAACCGTAGCGGTTCGAAACATCGGGCAAGAAGGTGATCCTAAATTTATGGTGGTGGGGGCAGTCAGTTTGTCCTTTTGCTAACATAGAATAAGTACTTTTATTTTTTTTTTTTATTTTACTTATTATTGTATTTTATTTTTACTTTTATTTTATTATTTATTTTATTTTATTTTTATTTTTAATTTTCTGATATAATTTATTGTAGTAATAAGTTTTATTTCAGACTCTACGGGGATGATCATACACAAGGGCAGTCTGACTGTCATTATTTTAGCTAATATATGATATTATAAAGACTGTAAGACCGATAAAAATATTTACTAATTTAATTCAGAACAGTAGACATAAGTACATGTTTTAATTTTAATACTATATCTAATCAAACACTTTCTCTTAAAGACAGTAACACATATTTTTATTTTAACACATTCATATATACACAGAAATTATAATAATTTTCTTGACATAGATGTATCAGGTGTGTAAGTTTACCAGTTTTAATGTTAGATGTCGCATGTAATATTTATAGATTTCTATGATTTGCTGCTTATATTAATTTTTTCTACAGAGATTAGCTTTCGAAAATACACAAGTCACATTCCGCCCAATATGAAACTATGATGCAAGAAATATCGCCATAGCTGTTTCTCTCAGTGTCACTCAATGTCGAGTTTCGTTCCAAGTAAATCGTACTTGCGGTATTCGATGCAGTTAGTGAAGATGTTCCAGTGATTGGAATATGTGAGACATGATTTTAATTTTAAAGTGGATATTTCGATATGAATGAACATACTGATGCAGCGAAAAAGCTCGAAGAGGCAGAATTGGATGAAGATCCAACCCACCCAAAAAATCCAATCCCACCCAAAAAATGTTTATTTGGAATTGCTTCCATAATTTCCTTCCAAGATGAGCAAAATGTATAGAAACCAATGGTCAATACTTTTCATAATAAATTGTGAGATTCCATTGAAAATTATGTTTTCTTTATCGGCAAAAACGGCAAATTGAATTTTGTACCCTGGGTAAATTAATATGAAGCATATCTTGTTATGATATAATATATGTAAGTCGAGTATTTTTTGCATACCGCTGCAAATTATCATCAGCATCATTTTGGTAAATTATTATATATGTACATTTATTAATGTGTTTATTTAAACTGTGCTTAATTATTTATCTGAGCAGCCCATTTACTGAAACATAAACATATATCAACATCAATTTCGATTATCAATCACAAACATAAAATGTGTTAGTAAAAGTTGCGACGAGCACATAGTCTCGCGCAGATTATATTGTATTTAGATTTATGTTCGTATATTGAACTCGCGAAGTCGCGAGCGGCACGGCGTGGCGCGGCGCGGGAAGAAAGCGCCAGCAGCACCGCGAAGACACGCGAACTCTCTTGGACCGCAGGCGGCGACAGCGCTGCGCAACTACTAGGCGTGGTACAGTGCGGTAAGAGGAGAGCGAGCGCTCTCTCCCAAATCTCAGATAAATCCGCACTGATTGCAGATTTTCAGTGTGCCGCTAGCCTTGAAAGCGGCTAATCAGGGGGGACCTGTCGTCGGCGCGATACCGGGCGACTGGGCGCGCGACAATTGATATAAAATTATAAGTATTATGTAAAGTCCGAGTGAAGAAAAGAAAAGACGGAAACAGAAAATAATGAACATTGAATACTCTATTAAATGCATTATTTTTAATTTATGTTATAGATATATGCATAAGCCGGAAAATAAATAGCTGCGTATTCTCGTGCCAAGGATAGAATTTTTTAGATTTTAAATTAAATTTCTTTCTGTTATTTTATTTTTGTAAATAGTAAATTTAGCAAATTTTTATTGCTTTGTGTTTTGCAATAAAAATAAAGATACTATCTTACTCTGGCGTGTTGAGCGAGAGTAAGAAGTATATATTTTTATTGAACAAAGTTAAGTAGAACAGTACAGACAAATATATTATCTTCCTCAGGCGTGGTGAGCGAGAGAGAAGTATGTTTGTCTTAAAGTATAGAAAGGGTCCACTGGATGGTAACTTGGTGGCCTGCTGAGCGACCAAGTGGGTTAAGCGTGTTGAGCCGAAGCCATATCCTTCCAGTGTAAGATCTCTACAATAAAATAACCGTTGCGCGAGCAAAACTGGTGGCGTGCTGAGCAACCAGTGGCCGAGGCGTGATGAGCTGAAGCCGTGCCCGTACAGCGAGTAAAGAAACAGAACAGGTGTATCGGGGAGTTCGAGAAAAGAACCTGGTGGCGTGTTGAGCGACCAGGGGCCGAGGCGTGCTGAGCCACGAAGTAACGGACGAACGGGTACACACTGTTACAAAGTATATAAGCATTAAAACTTATGGAAGAATACTCCAATGAATAAATAGTGTAAAAGAATGGACATTTTCTGTTTTTTTCTTTCTGCTAATACAGACGAAGAATTTAATAAAATATGGATTAATATTTTTTAAATAGAAGAGGTTTCAATTAATTTTAAGAATTAAATTTTAAAATTTAATTTGGTAATTAACATAAAATAAGAAAAGGAAACATGGGTTTTCTTATAAAAGCTAATATTAGCGGAATTATTTATTTAGTTATATTGCGAATCACAAAGTAAATTTTTATACGTTTCTTAGGAACTTATTAATAAGTTGCGTTATCATAAAATTAAATCAGTTAATTGTAGCGAACAAGTAAAGCTGATAAAGATTATTTCGTTTATTCTCAATATACGTAGGTTTAATTATGCATCAATTGTACGAAATATAAATATAGTATGCCATTTTGCAAAATAAATTCCAAGAAAATAATTAGTCCCTTGTCTTATTAAGTTTTGAATCGAGGAAAGAAAATAACTCTCGAATGACTTAATCGTCGATGAGAGAAATTTGTTGATGTTGTACATCGCTTAATCTGTGGAATCACCCAAGAGTGAAAATATATTGTTCAAAATATATCTCAATTATTTAATTTATTCCCACAAAACAAAATAGCGCACCAAATATTATTTTATATATAACAGTATTTTTCCTGCTACGATCTTACCGTATATGTGAGTGGTGCGTGTATGTGTGTGTGAGTTTTCTCCAACGCATACGCTGCCTATGGCGGCAGCTGAAATAAGAATATGGAATAAGGAAAAATACTGTAACAATTACATTGAACTCACAAATAACGCGCCATTTATTTCCATAAGAGTATAATCATGTACGGCAGCTCGCTAACTAACTACCCCTCGCCGGCTCTGCAACACAGCAAGGAAATACAATCTACACGAATAACGTCCACTCGGAGACGATCATGAACCCGCATATGACTCACGTACGGTGGAGACAGTAGAGATGGAGATCACACGCGGGGAAGGTACGTACGTGGCCACGGAGTGCGCGTGCCGCGACGCTGTACTTGTGGCATCGGGCCAGGGGAATCTTGATACTGATATGATATGAAAATAACGTAGTCAACTACTAGCCGTTATTGATATCCTTGGTTTTGATATCTCTTTCTCTTTCCCCTGGCGTCCTCCGCCGCTGCGGTTTTTAAAAATACTTAAATGCGCAACCGATTTGGGTGGTTGCAAACTTCCCTTCCCAAAATCAGTTACGGTACACGGATTTGCCGTGGTTGCGAAAGTTAATCAGAATATAGAGGAAATACGATAATTAAAAAAAAGATATTATTAACTTGGAGTGGGTCTCAATTTTAACGAAAGTAAATATAACTTTCTACACCCTCTAGTGTTTACAGTGTCGAACCGATTCGATATAAATCTATTTTCGTGTTGTGGTTCCTATTATTAGTTTTCATTTTTATTCGAACGTTTTGCTTTATCTTAAATTAATAAATATTTGTATAGGTCTTTCAGTCTTTAATATATTAGCTAAAATAATGACAGTCAGACTGTCCATGTTTATGCTCACCCTCGGAAAATCTGAAATAAAATTTATTACTACAATAAATTATATTAAAGATTAAAAATTAAAAAAAATTAATAATAAAACAATAATAAAAAGAAACTAATAAATAAAATAAAATAATCAAATAAAAATAATCAAAGTAATATTCTATGTTAGTAAAAAACAATCCCCGACTGCCCCTACCACCTGAAATTTAGAATTACTTTGGTGTCCGGCGTTTCGAACCGCTACGGTTCATCCTCAGGAACTAAACTGATTTAAGGTAGTGGGAGGAGTCAGGAATCAGGATGTCTTTTACTAATATAGAATATTACTTTTATTATTTTTATTTTATTTTATTTATTTTATTTTTATTTTTATTTTTTATTTCTTATTAATTAAAAGTTATTTTTATTTTTAATTTTTAATATAATTTATTGTAGTAATAAATTCAACATAATCAAGGATAGTCTGACTGTAATTATATTAGCTATCAGGTATGTGAATAAGTCTTTCCCGTTTTTTTTCAAATTTTGAGCCTTTATTGTGAAAAAATGGTTACAAATGAATTATTGAAAGTATTGGCCATCGCTAGCTACAACTTTTTCCCATCTTTCTGGCAACATACGAATCCCGTTGCGAAAAAATTCGACCGGTTTGGCCTCTATCCAGTCATCCACCCATTTTTTGGCTTCATCGTAGGAATGGAAGTGCTGGTCAGCCAGGCCATGCGTCATCGATCTGAAGAGATGGTAATCAGACGGAGCAACGTCTGGACTATACGGCAGGTGGGGTAGGACTTCCCATTTGAGCGTTTCTAAGTATGTTTTCACCGGCGGTGCAACATGTGGGCGAGCATTGTCATGTTGCAAAATAACTTTGTCGTGCCTGTCGGAGTATTGTGGCCGTTTTTCTCGCAGTGCGCGGCTCAAACGCATCAATTGTCGTCGATAGACCTCGCCTGTGATCCTTTCATTCGGTTTCAGAAGCTCATAGTAAACCACACCTAGCTGGTCCCACCATATACAGAGCATGAGCTTGGCGCCATGAATATTTGGCTTGGCCGTCGATGATGATGCATGGCCGGGTAGTCCCCATGATTTTCTTCGCTTCGGATTATCGTAACGTATCCACTTTTCATCGCCAGTCACGATACGATGCAGAAAACCCTTTCTTTTATGTCGCTGAAGCAGCTGTTCGCAAGTGAAAAAACGCCGTTCGACGTCTCTCAGCTTCAGTTCGTACGGCACCCAATTTCCTTGCTTTTGGATCATTCCCATGGCTTTCAAACGCTTGGAAATGGTTGTTCGGTCAACTCCCAATGCTTCAGCAAGTTCTTCTTGCGTTTGACAAGAATCTTCATCAAGCAAAGATTCATCTTCAAAGATTTGCGGCCGCCCGGAACACTCCTTGTCTTCCACGTCGAAATCACCGCTTTTGAAGCGTCGAAACCATCCGCGAACACTTGAATCATCGACACAACCTTCTCCATAAGCCTCCTGAAGCAATCGATGCGTCTCGGCAGCAGATTTCTTCAAATTGAACCAATAAAGTGAAACTTCCCGCAAATGACGTCGACTCGGCTCAAATTTCGACATTTTCACGATATCAAAAATTTATGATGCGAAAAAATTTTAACTGATGTGTTAGTATGGAATTGTTGACATATGAATAAGCTTTGATTATGACATATGTAACCATTGAATACTCGCACAGTATTGGTGACGCCATCTCTTACAAAAAACGGAAAAGACTTATTCACACTCCTAATAATATATTATAAAGACTGTAATACCGATAAAAATATTTATTAAGTTAATTCAGAGCAGTCGACATAAGTACAATTTTTAATTCTAGTTTTTCTTTATCTATTAATCCTAAATTCTATTACGAATCAATAATTATGGATACTACTTGTCTTCCGTTCGCGCCGTTTGTAACAATCGTGTATGAGCACTTTATTCATTCCTAACGCTCGCGAGGGAGTGTATTAGGTGCCATTCTTAACATTCATCCCGCTGACTACAATTGGTAACATGAAGGTTTTCAGAATCTTAGTCACTAAAGTTTATCAAAAATACTATAATTAAAATTTATTAAAATACTATTTCAAATAATAATGTTGATGCTAATATTAATAATCACACTAAAACTAGTGTCATATATTTCAGTCTTCTGGTGTACTTATGTATTCGCTTGGAGCAGTTGGCTCCTTTATGGACTGCTTGTTGGAAGTAGCTTTTTAATTATAATATTAACGCTATCAATTGCAAGGCGACAACAATTCACAATTAACTAAAACGAAATACATATATAATAAGGCACGACAAAACTAAACTCTAGATACACGTTGACTGGGACAATGTCGAACGCAGAATGAATATGTATATATATATATATATATATATATATATATATATATATATATATATATATATAAGAGCTCCTTCGTTATCGGGCTGCTACTATATAAGGAACAAGGGGCGGAAGCGGGGCACTACCTGGACATGTAGGTCCGATTCACTAAAGGGATCTCGCTTGAACCATGAGTAACAAAGTGAGCGTTTTCATCGCGTTCTCGCTGTCTGCGGCACGCGCTAAACGCGTACAACGCTTACTATTGCCCGTGCGTATTCCTAGAGACGGTACCTTTATTTTCATTTATTTTATGATCTCCGGATGAACGACCGTATCATGCACAAATGCACTCCAGATTTTAAACACCTTATCCTTGCAATTCTTAAATAACTTGCTTAAATTATTACTAATTTAAAAAAAAATTTAAATATTATTTTTCCGAAAATTTCTTTTAATTCTTTCCGATATTCCTCTAACATATGGTAAAACTATAATTTTGCCCTTATGAACATTTTCGGTTTTATAAATGTCAAACAATATCTCTGCAATTAATTTATTAATAAATTCAATTGGATATCCATTATTAATGAAAGTTTCCCCTACAAATTATTCTGTCTAAAATTCCTACGTGACAATTTTATTGCTCTGTCAATGACACCTTTTAGTGTCCCAATTTTGATTCCGAATTGGTGATGTAAATTAAAATGTAAAAACCTACCTGACCAAGTAGGCTTTCTATACCAATTAAGCTTCAATTTATTATTATTATACCTAATGGCATTGATGTGCAAAAAACTCAACTAATTATTGACTTCAATCTTCCTTGTAAATTTAATTCTGTTAGATAAAAATCTGACAATATTATAAGTTGGGAAATGAATGAAAAAAGAAGATATTATTATTCTAAATGTCACCTTTTCTTTATGCGAAGACCAAAACATTTTGCTACAGTACCATTTTTACATTTTAAATATTTGTATGTACTATCATTTGTATAGTCATTTCTTTTCCAATTATTTAATAATTCTTTCAAATTCTTTTGCAGCTTAAACTAGATTTTGAACTTATCTTAACGCAGACTATGTATTTACAATGTCATTAACAGAGAAACATGAATAATTATAGAAAGATTTTGGAAAATTTAAAATACATTAAGGAAAAATGTTCAGTAATAATAATTACAAGGTTCATTTTATAGGTAGCTGGATTGAGATTGGAGGTTCAATCGAAATTTATAACAGTATTATGGAAAATATCATAAAAGATATAATTCGAAATAATATAGTTCTTTTTCTCGACATGTAAAAGGCATATTTAAAAAAATTAGTAATAAGTAAAAAAAACATCAAATTCAAGCTCACATTAAAAATGACAATATATGAAATAAATTTATGTAGCAATTGTAAAAATAAGTACGATTATTAAAAGCTGGAATAGTTTATAAAATTACTTGTAAGAATTTTAGCAAGTATTATATGGAATAAACAGGTAGGTATTTCAAACGAGAATGTATAAACATCATTAAAAAAATATTGATATTTTCAAAAATCACAATAATGTAATTTATATGTTAGAATCGAATAAATTACATACCACTTATTAATTATTTATCAATATAAATTTGTTCTTTATATTTAAAATTAAGTAGAGGTGGAGGTGGAACATATATAGTAAGATTGTTCATTCTTATTTTCGTACAGTCCCTCATAATGAGCCAAATCTATTCAAACGCTCGGTGAATAAAAGATTCGATAAATTTGGCGGTAGGGGTAGTCGGGTTGTCCTTTGCTAACAGCAGTATATTGAATATTTTAAATTAGTAAATAGTTTTATCGGTCTTACAGTCTTTATAATATAATATATTAGCTAAAGTAATGACACTCAGACTGTCCTTGTTTCTATTCACCCCCGTAGAATCTGAAATAAAACTTATTACTACAATAAATTATATTAAAAATTAAAAATAAAAATAAAATAAGATTAATAATAAAATCAAAATAAAATAATAAATAAAATTAAATTAAAATAATAAAAACAATATTCTATGTTAGTAAAGGAAAACCTGATTACTCCCACCACCATAAATTTAATACCACCTTTGGTGTCCGACGTTTCGAACCGCTACGATTCATCTTGAGGAACTAAATTAAATTGAAAAACCCAGCATGGAACTTTATATACCCCATCCCCACTCTAAACTTATTAGTATAAGAATTATAGGACCCCCTATTTTAACTTAAATATGAAATACAAATTTTATATTAATAAAGAATGATAAGTGTGGTCCAATCTACTTGACTCTAATTTAAATTTACATTATTGTGATTCTTCAAAGTACGAATATTTTCAATAGTTTTTCTTTTATATTTATTTTTAATACCCTGTTCTAAAATATTTAAATCTTCAAAATCGAAAGAATGTAACAAGTTTAAACTATGTTTTTTAGCCTGGATGTACCATTCATGCTTTGTAAGCTATATTGATGATCATATATTCTTTGTTTTAGGTATCTTCCCGTATGTCCAATGTAATATTTGTCACAATCATTACAATTTATTTTGTATACCACTATTATTTTCAAACATTAATCATCCTTATCAAATAACTGTAAGACCGATAAAAATATTTATTAATTTAATTCAGAAAAGTAGATATGACTACAAATTTTAATTCTAATATATTGATTATTGTTATTTGGTATATTATCATTTTATTTATATTTTATTTCTAATAGCGTTCTATAAACTTTCTAAGAAGCTTACATAAACTGTTTACATAACCATGAAATCTTTGAGCTAAGTTTTATGAAGATATGGCTTGGAGGCTTACAATAGTCTTCCAAAAAGCTTATATGAAGTTTTTTCGCAAAGATCAAATTTCTGCAATAACTTTTTGACAGAATATTTTCTTTCGAGCATGCAACATTCTCAAAAACTGATACGAAACTTCCAGTGACCTTTCGTGAAATATTCATAGATGGTGAAAGGTAAGGTGCTGTAGTTGTCTGTCAATATTGAACCGCCATATAAATCGAAAGAATACGTTCACGTTCTGTATATATTGTGTGTGTGTATATATATATATATATATATATATATATATATATATATATATATATATATCTACATGTTCGTTATCTTTATTTTAATGAAACGCATACTTTGAACAAGGATCGGTCCTCGTACCATATATATATATATATATATATATATATATATATATATATATATTGCAATGGGAATTGCAGCAGCTATAACCTGAAAAGGAAAATAATAATAAATAAAAGATAAAAATAAAATTAGCGAGAAAAGCCATAGGGATGCTGTGAACAAATAGAAGGTATTTGCATAGAAGGAAAGGAAAATAGGAGAAAATGAAGCAAAACATGCATGCAAGCGAAGGAAGACATATACAAATAGCAAAAAAATACTAATGACAGTATTCGCAGAGAAGAAAAGGAAGATAGAAGGAGAAAATTACAGTAAAACATGGATAGATGCAATAAAAAGGGAATATACATGTAGAAACGACATCAAGAAAGTATATGCAGAGAATGAAAGGAAGATAGGAGGAGAGAAAAGAAAGGAAAAGACACACCCAGAGAAAAGAAAGTAGAATATGCATCCAGAGACAATACAGAAAATACACATATAGAGAAAGATGGAAAATAATGATGTACATACCAAGGAAGGAAGTCAGATAGAGAGAAAGAAAAGCAAAGAGATACGGATGAACACGGATAGTTGGACGCATGCAGAAGAAGAAGAGAGAGAAAGAGAGAGAGAGAGATAACATAACCTCGAAACGGGTAAATGATATGATGAAATTGCAAAGTAGACGCGAGTGGAAAGACTAAATTCAAGAGATAAAATAAAAGAAAATAAAGAATCAAGCATACGTGGCAGAGGCCCCAACGCCATGCAGACACTGCAAGCGGGAAGTGAAGATTTGAAGACACGTGGCCGCACCAGGTTGAGTGTAACATACTGCACGCCGCACGGGCCGCTGCTCGAACGAACGCAAGAAGCCACACACAGAAGAGGAAGCAGCAACGACAATCGAGCTCAACGATGTCAGCTCAACTAGCAGGAAGGGCGCGTGAAGACGCTGAAAAACATAACAAGATTAGTGAGAGTCGGAGAGACACAGCGTGCGACGTCCGCACTGCAGACGACCGCACTGGAAGTAGCAGCCAGCGTGAAGACGGAAGTCGCCGCGGAGAAAGAGCGGCCAACAGCGCCACCGCTCTTAGCGGTGCCGCACCGAACTACTGACGAGGAGATATATATAGATATATGTCCCGGGTAAATTTGAAATTGGCGCGCGACACAAGTCAGAAAACCAGACATTGCAGACCGATAATGTCGGTCGAAACGGTATGAAGATTACGGAAGAGCCCGAGATTGGCGCAGATCGCAGAAGACGCACGATAATTGGTGCAAATTGGGGAAGAAGGCTGATAATTGGAGGATGGCGAAAAGAGGAGCTGCGATTGGAGAATCGGAGGTGAAGATCAAGAAGAACTTCAGAAGATTTTGAAAGCCGGTGTAAGACACACGTGTCGCAGCCATTGTCGCTAAAAATAAAACCGTGAGTTAGTAGAACGAAGTAGATTGTGTACGGAAGGGAAGGGTGCGGAAGGCTAAGTACGAGAAACAGTAGTCAGAAAGTGGAGTGGTGTGTGAACAATAACTGTGCCAGTGGTGAAAGCCGATTGTGCGGGCGGTCCCAGACAAGACAAGAAATTTTCTTGTCTCTTTTCTCTCTCTCTCCAAGGGAGACCACCGCGGAAGAGGAGCGGGTAGCAGCAGCGAGCGCACGAGGGGACGCCCTCGTCTATACTTAGCGGTAGCGGGTGAGTAGGCCTGCGCGCCCTTAATTGAACTAATTATATCTGATATATATTGTGCGAGCGGGGAAAGTGGTACGCGGGGAAATTTAGGCAGCGGCGGCCACCAAAAGGGGAGGGAAGTAAGGGTGTTTTTGCGAGCGTATGCGAGAGAGCGCGAAAAATGGCGGACGCCAAGATTGGAAAATGTAATTTTATTTTGTAATAAACCAAGTTGGAAAATAGAGTGCGGTATATTTTTTTTTGCTGTTGTAGTAAAACCAAATCTTTATATATATATATATATATATATATATATATATATATATATATATCTAGGTAAATATATGAAATTAAGGAAAACCTTTATGCATATTAGCCCGAGTTCCCGCCCTGGAAGTACTCAGGAGAAGAAAAGGCGGTAAGTGAAGTACGTAACGAGCGGAAGGCCGCGTAACGTTACAATATAAATATATATATATATATATATATATATATATATATATATATCTTGATATAAAAATTATGCAAATGAACAGGTTAAAATACCTGTATCGAAAAACACAATGATTTCTTTGTTACGAGTTCTGAAACCGATTGACTTCTTTTTTCAATTAAATAACCATTATACAGAGGTTGTAAAATCGATGTACGTAATAACTTTTTTCCCATTGGCGTCACACATTTATTTAAAGCACTGAATAAACTAAAATTAGGTAAGGCGTCATTAAGGGAATCTACAAGCTCCAATAATTCTACTGTCGTAATATCTGAAAAATATCATCATCAAAAATAAATAATAAAATTAGTAAACTTTTAATAAAAACAGATAAAAATGATTTATAATAATAATAATTATGATATTAGATCTGTTTGATTTTACTTTTATGCCATTATGTTAATGATGTGTGATTACTATTAATCTGTTTAAAATATAGAGTATAATATAAACGTTGAATATAAATCTATAAAACTAGATAAATAGAATATAATATAAGAGTTTAGTTATTTAAGGATAAAATATAGATTATAACATTAATATTTTCCTTTTATATAACTAGTATATGAATTGTACTGTTTTTACGAGCAGTGATTACCGTACATAACTTATTGCTATATATATATATATAGTTATAACGTTCTATCTAGTTATATATTTTTCCGATATATACAACGATACATAATAAAATTCCGGTATATATACACGAGCACATGTAGGGATATTTTAGATCATTACTATGACGGTAACGAATAAGGTTTTCGGCAGTAAACAAATCAAGTGTGCATTGGACTGGAAAGAAATCTGTATGTTTTTTGTTATATTCATATATAAAAATTTGTTTTTAGAATCAGATTGATTGAGACATTTTTGTTAAAAATCAATCTATATTTGATTCAGTTATTTTGATTTGAGATGTTCAGTATTAATTTTGGCAATATTCATCTTATTAAAAATGATGTCTTTACGGCAACGTACTAGCAACCGATATAATAAATTATTAGACGCAGATAGATAGACTGCTTATACCGCCCATTTCGAAACGATTAAGTAATAACTAAAATGTTCCTTTGTATGTGATATGGCAGAGGCAGCGAGATCCGCGCTACTCAAGCGAAGCAGAATCGTGAATGCTAGAATAATAAGTAAAATAATAACTAAAAACCGCACTTTCTATCTCGGAGAAAATACATTTATACATTACTCCAGAATTAACATTTTCAACAGCTCTTAAAATAATATAGATAGAATAGACAAGCTAGAGCAAAATAATAACAAACAAGATAGAACTAGAGCTTCTGACAGATATTTACATGTTATTATTTATTGAATCAGGCATTCCAAGTGGAATAAGTCAGTGTTCCAATCGATATGCAAAGGCAAATGATCCATACATGGGATCGAGATACGATGAAAAATTAAATAATAAATATTTTTTCATTGGTCTTACAGTCCAATCAAATCAATCGAAAACAATACGTAACAATATCGATACATATCTGCATTAAAATTAATACATCAACACACAAAAATCATAAAAATTAAAACTAAAATTACAAATTTTAATGACTGTCAAGCTGTCCTTGTATACAGTCACCGCCGTAGACTAATCTGAAAATAAAATATTAGCTGATAAAATTTTTGTTAGTAAAGTGCAATCTGACTGTCCCCAAAACCCTTACCCAATTAAATATCCAGTCCAACCTTTCGAGCTCGCTACGGCTCCTCATCAGGGACTAAACTAAACCTTATATTCTAATCTATATATACCTTATCCTCACTACCAAATTTAGTAAATTAAATCAATCAATTGTCTACACAAATTTGTGATTGTTCAGAACTAATCAATTTAATAAGGAATGATTAATATTGTTCAATTTACTAGACTCTAACATTAAATTCAGATTATGCCGATTCCTGGAAATGTAAATACTTTCAAGACTTTCCCTTCTAGATTTGATTTACTAAATATGGTAGTGGGGATAAGGTATATATAGATTAGAATATAAGGTTTAGTTGAGTCCCTGATGAGAAGCCATAGCGAGCTCGAAAGGTTGGACTGGATCTTCAATTAGGTAAAGGTGTTGGGAACAATCAGAAACGGTACTAACAAAAATTTTTTCAGCTAATATTTTATTTTCAGATTAGTCTACGGGGATGACTGTATACAAGGACAGCCTGCCTGTCATTATAATTTTTAATTTTAGTTTTAATTTTTATTATTTTTTGTGTATTGATGTATTAATGTCAATGTATATATGTATTGATATGGTTACGTATTGTTTTCGATTGATTTGATTGGACTGTAAGACCAATGAAAAAATATTTATTAATTTGTATATAAGCAGTCGATAAAAGTACAATTAAAATACGATGAAAAAATTTAATATAGATACTTTTATATTATGATATTTATAATCTATATGCTTGGGCGGTTGTACAGTATTTACCAATTGGAAATTTTAAGTGGGTTGATTATGAATCAACTCGTAACTTTTTCAATAAACCACCAAATTCTAACATAGGCTATATTGTTGAAGTAGATATGGAGTATCCTGAGAAAATACATGACAAACATCGTGATTTACCTTTCTGTGTCGAGCATCGTACACCTGGTTCAAAACAGAAGAAACTTCATTCATTCAAAACAGAACTAACTACATTGAACGATAAAAAAATCGGTATATAATTTATTATCACGCCCTTAAGCCAGCGCTTAACAATGGTCTTCAGTTAAAAAAAGTACAGTAAGTCTAAAATTAAAAAGTTTGAACAGAAACCCTGGCTGAAAGCATACAAAGAATGAGTTTGAAAACCTTTTTTATAAATTGTTAATTAATGCTGTCTATGGAAAATACATTGAGGGAAAGCGATCTCGCGTTCATGTATGTATAGTTAATAAATTCACTGGTCAATATGGAGCAGAAGCAAGCATAGCTCTACCTAATTATCATAGCTGTGCAATTTTCGATGAAAATTTAGTTGCCATTCAGCTTAAAAAAAAAACAAGTGTAACAATCAAGAAGCCTATATACGTTGGGCTTTTTATCCTCTATCTATCAAAGATATTAGTGTATGATTTTCACTACTCTTACATTAAGGGGCAGAAATTGTGGTGGACAATCAGCTATATAAATAGACTGAGAATGATGAAGAACTCATTCGAGCAGTTGAAGAGTTTGAGAATTGTCAACCTTCTCCAAAGAAAACAAGACTAATCCAATAAGCTACTATTCATAGCTAATTTTCTCTTCAAAAATTAATTTTTACTATTGTAGAATTAAGAAAATACTTTTTTTTTTAATGGATTTAACCACTCTGAATAAAATTTCTAAAAGCGAATTGTTGTCGAGGAAGAACTGTTCGAAATTAGAGAAAAATCACCAGTACATGGTGACTGCTCTTAAGCAACTCTCCACAAAATATGATACGGAAGTCGTTGCGGGACTGGACGACAACTTTCAAATATTCTTACCACAAAAGATATCGTCAGTCATATTAAAAGATGAAGAATTTTTCATATATATGTCTAACAAAGCAAATAAGCTTTGTTTATTTATAGAGAAGCAGGTTGGTAGTTGTTTTAAGTTTAATATTTCTACTTCTTAAGAAATAATAAAACACATAGTTTCATTTCTTTTCATTATTATTTGTTAAAAACAAAAACAAATCATGTATAACTTAATTGCATAAATAAATATTATAATCATAATACAATGTCTTTCTTATTTACTTTGAAATTAGTGTCTATACATGTATCCATATATGTTTCTTATATTATATCTTGTATTCAATTAATTTATTTTTTATTCACACAACTTGTTATATCATGCGCCAAAAAAATCTGACTTTTTTTCTCAAAATCTTATCAAAATAAAAAGCATATTGCGATTTGTGAATTTGCGTATATTTTAATTTTATATGTTATTGGAAATAGGAATTGCGCTAAATAAATGTAAATATTGTAGATTGGAGCGATTAGACGATATTTATCGAGGCGTTTCTGAGAAGAACGCAATTATTGGCTAAATTATTCGTTAGAACAAATAGGTAACAAGTAAACAAAATCAGAAATTCAGTTGCGATCTCCGATCAACATATTATACGTTGCGTTAAGAATATATAAAAGAATGTATATTTTGAATATATGTCGAACACGACAGCGACCGTCAACTATTTGACTACTGTGTAAGTGAGGCGAATACTCTCGACCAATCAGAGTGAGCGTCTTAAGAAGTCAGCTACTCGCATGAGAGCTCCGCGTACCTTCTTCAGTCGACTTCTTTCTCCGTTCCTGAGCAGACCTACCATTTGCCGCTCTCGATATATTTCCTTCAAATCGAATTCCTTATCCATAACATTATTTTTTCCCCACCTTTTTCATTTTCCTATCGACTTTACGAAATTAACTAATTAATAGTATTTAATTGTATAACTTCATTAGCTAATCGCGATAGATTGTACACGTTTCCATTAAAATTTGTTTGACGCTATTATCGCACGACGTATCATTTTTTGTTTCGTGAATCGTAGCCATTTTCTATTGTCATACGACGCGAGAATTTTTCCTTTTATTTTTATTTTATTATTGCGTAACCGCTTATTGGTGGAATTGTACCTTTGCTAATTCGACAAACTCCAAGACCAATAAAGAATAGAGATAAAAAGGACTTCCTTAGAATTTGTTTAAATATTTTATTTTCCCGATTAACACAATTAGGAAATTTTCGACAAATACGAGCTACTTATACACACTTGGTAGCCGGCCAATCTACAGATGGAGCGACGAATGGATCAAACGAGCCCAGTACACACACCTTTCAGCCGCTATAGAAAATAGGCCATACACGTACTGCCAATACTTAGACATCGCTATCAAGACAACGCCTCCAAAGGTGGAACTATTACACACTGCCCTTGCCAAGTACCTGCCAGAGTAAAGGAAACGACCGGTTTCTTGACCTGCGACGTAACAAGGCAAGTAAAAATAAATGGTGACAGCGGTGGGATTAAATTAAAATTTATATATATATATATAGGTAAACTAATTAATTACAAAATTCAATGTATATTGTGCACAAAAACAAAAAAATTATTCAAAACGAATCAGATATTATAGATATTATATATATATATATATATATATATATATATTTTAAAAAATGGAGTATTGAAACAACACATAATTTATTGCTTGTGTTTAACTATATTAAAAGTTATAAAAAATTTGTAACGTTCCTATCCCCCTCGGGATAGCCTACGCGGTATCTTCCCAGGGTAGTTTTGAGAGGGGAGGAAGTTTTTCAGGATTGGACGGCGGTTTCAGGAAAATAATATTACACGAACACAGTATATAATTTTTTTATAACAAAAAATATAAATTTATTTACGAAAAAATAAATTAGCTCCTCTATCTACAGGATTCTGAAACAAATCAATATAAACACAAAAAATAATTAATAAAGGTAAACTATAGCTAGATCTATATATTTATTTGTATAAATTTTGCGCTATTTTCCGCAATGCCTCTAATATTCGGCGCTAGTTTCCGCACGAATACCCGGTGTTATTTTCCACGCGGGGATTTAATGAATCGAGACAGGTTGATTTGAAAGGGAATAAAAATAAGGAACAAACTTAACTCCGCTGGTCTTTTGAGGAGCGCCTCGCAACCAGGATCAAGAGTTAAGGGGAGAATTTCTGGTCTGGATAAGTAAACTGCTGGTCTTTTGAGGAGCGCCTCGCAACCAGGATCACGTTTACTTAAGGATAGGTAAAGTTATTAGCCGTCTGTCTTTTGAGGAGCGCCTCGCAACAGAGATCAAGCTAATAACTTCGGAGAAATTGGTAAATGTAAGGATAAGTAAACTGCTGGTCTTTTGAGGAGCGCCTCGCAACCAGGATCACGTTTACTTCGGAAAGGTAAATTATTAACCGTCTGTCTTTTGAGGAGCGCCTCGCAACAGAGATCAAGTTAATAATTTCGGAAAGGAAAAAAGTCAGGATTAAATCGAGCTCTGGAAAAGGTATTAGTTCCGGGAGGAGTTCGTGTGAAACAACTTCGGGGCAGTTGGTTCACCGGGCGAACTGCGGATTTTGCCTTTTGCGGGCCTTTTTATAGCAAAATAATCGGATAATTCCGTCGCCGCTCGTTTAATTTCGGACGAGGCGCCGAATTATAATAATTATATTAATAATAACAATAATTATAATAATAACAATAGTAATCAATAATAATTATAATATTCAATAATAATTATAACAATTATTATTTTGTATTTCGTTATTATTAGCAGCCTGTGTCCTGCGCACAATAATAATACACATATACACAAGTTTAAATATTTATATACATATATTTATACATTATGTGTACATTAAATTATTTGCTTTAGTTAATTTAATTAAATACAGCGGGTGCATTCGTTTTTGGACACCCGTTGTATATACTGGTATTCGCGCGTTCGCTACATTGGTTGCGGCTCAGGCTGCTCAGTGAGAGCGTGTAATAGTGTGCGTGCGGCATGTATTAGAGGGGATAGCGGCCGCCGGTCTAATACATTGAACGCGCGTTCTCTTGCCGCGCGCAGTGTATCCCCTCTACGGCATACGCTGTACTTAACTTAGTGGTAGAGAGAGAGACTAGATATCGCGTTCTCTCTCTACTTGTTCGAGTTTCGGCAGTTGCGACGACTACCTTCTTCAGTAGTCGTCGCGACCTTTGCCCGGTTTTCGGTGTTTATTTGGTATATACGCGAGTCTTAATTTAATCATTATAGAAATAATATGTTTAATATATTATTTCTAATAATATTCGATATTCTTTCTTGTAAATTTATACATCTAATTCCGTGTATGTATTGTAAAATTAGATGTAATACTATCTCAAATTTTAACGTGTAACATGAGTCCTTTGTTCGAAGTAAATTTGCGCGGCCATGTTTTTGGCCGTCGCATCTCCCTCTTTTTTCGGGAGCGCGGCGCGTGTGCGTAGTGTATAATTTTTTATCTTGTAAAACATAGAAGAGCAGGATCTCTTTACAACAAGAAAAAATATCATTATAGTTTCGCAAATACACGGTGTGCGAATTTCCTTGATAGTGTTACAATGTAATATATATACATATACATACATACACACACACATATATATATATATATATATATATATATATATATATATATACGCATATATATATAGTGAAGTGTGGGATATCGAACTAGTTATTTATAAGTTTGTAGTGTTCGTAATCATGGTATGTGTGTATGAAAAATGTGTCTAAAAAAAAATAAAAAATAATGTGTGTGTGTTTTTTTTTTTTTTTTTTTTTTTTTTTTTTAAAATAAAAGTGTAATTTTTTTTTAACATACAAATCTTTTTCTCGGAGCATGTGACACATCTCACATGCCCCGTTTTTGCGTCCATCCGCATGTGGAACCTCCGGTTCCCGATGCGTTGACGATGCCGCACGGCTCCCAGACGGAAAAACAACGTGGCCTCTTCATCGTAGATGAACGCACGCCAAGGGCGCGTGTCGTCCGTCGGGGCCGAACCGTGAGGCTTATACTCGGGAGCCGGTAACGACGGCATCCCCAGCGGAACGGTCTGCTCAGCTGGCAGTAGTGGTGGCGCAGGTCGTGGTGGCCCGGGCGTTTGTGCATTACTCGGTAGGGCGGGCTGCTCGCCGTCGGCTGGAGGCACGTCCGCCTCGCTGACCCGTGGTGTCGTCGGGACGGCTGCAGGTTTTGGCCCGACGTGTTTTATGATGGAAGAGCATCGGCCTTCCACCTGCAGACGAGGCGGTCGTGCTGGCGGTACGACCAAACGCGGACGTACCGGAATTCTTAACCTATTATTTAACTCCTGCTCGGCGACGAGCAGGTCGCGCTGCGCCCGGGTAAGTACATATTTTGCCATAGTGTTCGCTAGTAAGTATTAACGAGTACTGAATAATAATTTTAAATTTAACTTTAAATTTAAAATTATTATTCAAAAAATTTTTATTTAACCTTCCCCGGGTTAAATTTTATTTTTCTCGAGAGGGCATCAACCCTTGTTCGTACTTAATATATAAATATTTGGTCGGTTTTACAATGTCATTATCGCAAATATAAATGATTAAATTTCTTTTGGTAACATAAAATATAATATTAATAAAATAAAAAAAAATAAAAAAAAAATTTATTGAAACAAAAATATAATTTTTTTTTTTTTTTTTTTTTTAATTTTTTTTTTTTTTTTTTTTCAAATTTAATCCTTTATATTAAATACTCCACACCTAGCACCAAATCATTTTTGAACATTAAAATTTAAACTTAAATGATATAATCTAT
Organism: Sycobia sp. Sy_11; assembly: GCA_018907035.1. Classification (NCBI taxonomy): domain Eukaryota; kingdom Metazoa; phylum Arthropoda; class Insecta; order Hymenoptera; family Epichrysomallidae; genus Sycobia; species Sycobia sp. Sy_11. The sequence goes on from JACCIC010000102.1 coordinate 541,657, forward strand.
AAATTTAATAAAATATTTATATATTTCTTTCCTTACAGTTTTACTCGCTGTCGATGCTAGGATTTTCGGAGTCGGTGGCGGTGTAGATTCCTTCGTCTTCCAATCTAGCGGCGACTCTTCTGGCTGCTCTACGATGCAGTCGCCTGTTTTCTCGGCGACGTTCCTGGGCTGCTGGACTTCTTTGGTTCCATAGAACGCGAAATCCAATCTTGTTGATTTCCGCCATACCAAAAATGATGTCCACGGGCTGGTCTGGGACTATGGCGAAATTACTCATTCTGGTTTTCTCTTTGCAGGTGTATTCCACCTCCAGCGTATATGTGGACACAATGTTGACAGGATCAATGGTGTATAACGGGTCCCGGTTAAGATGGAGAACCGCTTCCCCGTATACACGCCGAGCACCACGTCGCTCAAGTATCCTGCCGATTTCTGCTGACACCGTGGTCATCAGTGTCCCAGTGTTAATTAGTGCATGGAATGGCAGTCCATAACACTTGATAGGAACACTGAGTTCCAGGAATTGACGGCAGAGTTCTTGTTCGACGGGGTGCTGCATTTTGACTATACTCTTGGGCCTCTGGTCGGCCCATATATAGTGAGTTCACGGTGGTATCTTATCTAGATTGTTATATCTTTTACGAAGATCCTTAATATGGATATGTTTAATAATTTGACCTTTATTATCTTTCAGGTCGTATATAACTGGCGATACCTTCCTGAAAATAGTATACGGACCCAGATATTTTGGAGCTAATTTTGCGTTAAACGCGTCTAATTTATTAGATAATTCGTGTGAACGTTTATATACATAATCGCCGATTTCCGGGTTCCATTTTCGACGGTTTTGATCATAGTAATGTTTTTGTTTTTGGAAGCTCCGAGCTAATTGACTTTGTACAAGTTCTATTGTCTCTTGTATTTTTTTAATCCGATTCTCGGCTGTAATATTACAAGTTTGACCAAATTTTTGGACAAGAGACCCGGGTGCTCTTAATTCTCTTCCAAAATTTATGTAAGCGGGTGTAAATCCCGTTGTTTCGGATGTAGCGGTATTATATGCGAATTGTAGCTCGAGTAAATAGCAATCCCATGTTCGATGATTTTTCTCTATGTATTGAGAAATCATGGTTTTTATTACTTTATTTGCTCGCTCTACTGGATTACACTGCGGCGTATACGGTGGTGTTTTTCTATGAGTTATTCCAGATTTTGATTGCATTTCTGTAAATTCTTTTGACACGAATTGTCGTCCATTATCGGAAATTATAATTTTCGGGCATCCAAAACGTAGAATGACTTGCTGTTTAACTGCCAGCGTTATAGCTTCGGCAGTCGCTTTTCGTAAGGGTTTTAATTCTACCCACTTTGTTAATTTATCCTGCATGACTAACAGCCAGGTGTTCAATCTTGACGATCTTGGGAGTGGTCCTATAAGATCAACGGCCACGATATCCCAAGGCTGTTCGACTAACGTCGCATGCAATTTTCCAGCCGGTGATCGTTGTTGAGATTTAAATTGATGACAATTCTCGCAGTTTCTTACATAGTTTGTAGTCATCCGGAGCATTCCAGGCCAGTAATAACTTTTGGATATCTTCACCAGAGTTTTCGAAATTCCTAGATGACCGGCAGTAGGATCGTTATGTACTTCGTTTAGTACTCTTTGTTGCTCGGATTTCGGTACACAGATCTTCCATTGCAAATTTTCACTCGTATCATTAAAGTCTAATGTGTGTAAAATATGCTTATATAATCTGCCATTAATGATACAAAAATCGGGATAGTTTTCAGGATCACTCTCCACATTTTTGTATATTTTTTCGTACCAATCTGCTATTTTAATTGTAGTTGCTTCGACGGCTAGCGGCTGTCGAGATAGAGTATCGGCTAATAAATTATCTTTACCAGGACGATATTTAATTTCGAAATCGTACTGGCTTAATTCAAGTGCCCAGCGGGCTAATCGACCGGAAGGATTCTCTATGTTATTAAGCCATTTCAGCGATTGATGGTCGGTGAGTACAATAAAATGATATCCTTCAAGATAATCTCGAAATTTCCACACACCCCATTTAATTGCTAGACATTCTAGCTCAGTGGCGGAATAGTTTTTTTCGGCTGGGGAGAGTGTTCGACTTGCAAAGGCGATGATTCGTTCGTTGTTCTCATATGCTTGAGTAAGCGCAGCTCCCAATCCTTCTTTACTGGCATCCGTTTGCAGGATAAACGGACGGCTCCAGTCTGGACAGGAAAGGATGGGTGCGTTTGTGAGAAGCTGCTTGATTTTGTCAAATGCGTCTTGCTCGGTTTCTCCCCAGGTCCACTTAGCTTTTTTTCTAGTAAGTCGATGTAGTGGTGCGGCAACATTCGAGATATCTTTAAGAAATCGTCTGTACCATGATATTAGACCCATAAATCGCTGAATTTCTTTCATGTTTTTCGGTGGTGCTAAATTTAGTACAGCAGCCACCTTTTCCGGATCGGTTTGTAGACCGTTTTTGTCTACAATATGTCCTAAATATTTTAGACTTGAGCGGGCGAAATGGCATTTATCCGGATTAGGTTTTAATTTCGCTATTCTTAACCGGTTGAAAACTTCTTTTAATTTTTGTAGATGTTCCTCAAACGTAGACGAGACTACTACGATGTCATCTAGATATGCGAAAGCATACGGAGCCATTTCTGGAGTAATTACTCTGTCTAAGAGTCGTTGGAAGGTAGCCGGTGCTGAGTGTAAGCCAAACGGCATTACATTGAATTCATATAGGCCTTTTCCGGCGACGGTGAAGGCAGTGACAGGACGGCTTTCCGGTGTTAGAGCTACTTGCCAATATCCATTTTTCAAATCTAATGTGGATAGATATCGGGCTCCTCTTAGCTTGTCTAGTGTCGCATTAATTTGTGGAAGAGGATAAGCGTCTTTCTTTGTAACTTTATTTACTTTTCTGAAGTCCACACAGAATCGTGCTTTTCCGTCCTTCTTTTTTACAATAACGACTGGTGAACTCCACGGACTGTTTGACGGTTGAATTACGTTTTCGTTTAGCATTTTATCAACTTCCTGATTGATAATTTCTTGCATGGCCGGATTTCTTGGCCGATATTTCTGTTTAATAGGTGTTTTTTCTTCCACGACGATTTCGTGTTGCAGGAGCGGAGTAGGACCTTTGATAAAGTTAAATTTATCCATCTCTGTTTTTAAAAATTTTTCTAATCTCTGACGTTCGGTGGGATTTAAATTCTGTAGTCCGTACGGTGTATCAATTGTACATACCTGATGTATTTGATTGTTTACTGATTTATTTATTTCACAGTTGTTTAATATTATACGGATTTCAAGTTTTTTTAGAGTATCCATACCTAAGAGCATAGGATGGCTGAATCCATTCATTACTAAAAATTTTTGTTGAAATCTTTTTCCTTGTACATATATTGGTCCATAAATATTTCTTCCAAGGCTTATTTCTGAGCCATTTGCCAAGACTGCAATTCGATTACTTGGCTCAGTATGCCATCCGAATTTCATACAGATTTCACTCAATTGTTCACTCACATAGGAACTTACAGATCCCGTATCCAAAAGGGCTGACACTTCGTAATCGCCAATCATTACTTTTACAAAATGTCTGTTGTCAGTTTCTATTTCTAGTTGTTGTTGTTGGGCCGAGCTAGGTTCGGTGTGGGCTCGGCCCTCCTGGCGTTTCCCGACGGGTGGCACTTGCAATCACGAGTGTATACATTATCACGACCACAATATGAACAAAAGATCTTTTGCTGGTTTGTGCACTTAAAACGATCATGGCCCGTTTGTTTGCACTTCCAGCAACACTTAGTTCGGTCGTATACTGAAGCAATTTTATTGTTAAAATTATTTACTCGGATCTCCGGTTTTCTTGTTTTATATTCAGGTGTGGAGGTGTGATTTTTCGTAATTTTCTGTCTTTCACACTGTTTTTTGGTTTCCAGATACTCTTCTACTTGTTGAACGATATCTGACGTTGTTTTGACGTCATCACGACGAATATGTAATCTATATTCAGCGAGCATATTGTAGTACATTGTTTCGGTTTTCTGTTCCTCCGAAAAACCTCCTCGACGTCTCATTAGTGTAATTAATGAATTATCGAATGCACGGATGTCTTCATTAGGTTCTTGTACACGATTATGGATCTGTCGATCAAGATTTCGACGTTCGCTAGGTGACAAGTAGAATTTTCTCAACCCTTCTTCTAATTCCGAGAACGTTTTAAAATTTGAGGCATAATTTCTATGCCATAATTGTGCATCACCTCGCAATAGTTCCGGGAATCCATTCAAAATTTGTTGTTCGGATAAATTATATGCTCTTTTCAACTCATGGATCCTTTCGAGGAAAGAGTGTAGGTTTTTGCCATCAAAGTGACAATTCCACTTTCTCATTTGGTCCATCACTTTGGCGTTTTCTTGTGCAGCCGACGGTTGTTGCACGTATACAGTAGCAGGCGGAGTGCTAAAAGGTGTGTTCGCAGCTTGGTGTGCCACGACTGGACTGGACGTTGATGCAGCTGCTTGTTGGTTTAATAGTTGTATACGTAATTGACGAAATTCTTCCTCAATTTCTTCAAGATCTTGAGTTCGATTTACATCTTCGTTGAAGTCTTTTTCGTCTTCTGGTTTGTCGAAAAAGAGCTCCGGGTGAGCTCGTACATATGAAATTAAATTTTGTCGCAAATACGCTTTTGTACCTTCTATTGGTAAATTGTTTTTAACGAGTTCTCTTTCAATTTGCTCTTTCGTTAGTTTATAGATCCAGCTTACGCGTGGTTTTGCCATTTTAGCAAGATTTGAAATTTATATATTTGTAAAAAAAATATACTGTGTAATATTTTAATTCTTTCTGAGATGGAAAAAATAATTCCTTTTTATTTTATTTATAAGAAAACTATTATCTTAGTTTTCTATTTTCAAAATGATAAAATTTTTAAATAAATTTCGATTTGTATTACTTCGTGCTTTGGCTCAGCCCGCCTTAGCACCTAGTCGCTCAACCCGCCACTAGGCTCTTTTCACACAAATCGAAATACGGTTTTTTATAAACAATTAAAAAAAATTCCGCTTAAAGAAATTATTCTGTAATTTCAGAAATAATAAACTTTATTCAAATTAAATTTTTTTCGGATTTATACTAGTCCCTGTTCGGGCGCCATGTAACGTTCCTATCCCCCTCGGGATAGCCTACGCGGTATCTTCCCAGGGTAGTTTTGAGAGGGGAGGAAGTTTTTCAGGATTGGACGGCGGTTTCAGGAAAATAATATTACACGAACACAGTATATAATTTTTTTATAACAAAAAATATAAATTTATTTACTAAAAAATAAATTAGCTCCTCTATCTACAGGATTCTGAAACAAATCAATATAAACACAAAAAATAATTAATAAAGGTAAACTATAGCTAGATCTATATATTTATTTGTATAAATTTTGCGCTATTTTCCGCAATGCCTCTAATATTCGGCGCTAGTTTCCGCACGAATACCCGGTGTTATTTTCCACGCGGGGATTTAATGAATCGAGACAGGTTGATTTGAAAGGGAATAAAAATAAGGAACAAACTTAACTCCGCTGGTCTTTTGAGGAGCGCCTCGCAACCAGGATCAAGAGTTAAGGGGAGAATTTCTGGTCTGGATAAGTAAACTGCTGGTCTTTTGAGGAGCGCCTCGCAACCAGGATCACGTTTACTTAAGGATAGGTAAAGTTATTAGCCGTCTGTCTTTTGAGGAGCGCCTCGCAACAGAGATCAAGCTAATAACTTCGGAGAAATTGGTAAATGTAAGGATAAGTAAACTGCTGGTCTTTTGAGGAGCGCCTCGCAACCAGGATCACGTTTACTTCGGAAAGGTAAATTATTAACCGTCTGTCTTTTGAGGAGCGCCTCGCAACAGAGATCAAGTTAATAATTTCGGAAAGGAAAAAAGTCAGGATTAAATCGAGCTCTGGAAAAGGTATTAGCTCCGGGAGGAGTTCGTGTGAAACAACTTCGGGGCAGTTGGTTCACCGGGCGAACTGCGGATTTTGCCTTTTGCGGGCCTTTTTATAGCAAAATAATCGGATAATTCCGTCGCCGCTCGTTTAATTTCGGACGAGGCGCCGAATTATAATAATTATATTAATAATAACAATAATTATAATAATAACAATAGTAATCAATAATAATTATAATATTCAATAATAATTATAACAATTATTATTTTGTATTTCGTTATTATTAGCAGCCTGTGTCCTGCGCACAATAATAATACACATATACACAAGTTTAAATATTTATATACATATATTTATACATTATGTGTACATTAAATTATTTGCTTTAGTTAATTTAATTAAATACAGCGGGTGCATTCGTTTTTGGACACCCGTTGTATATACTGGTATTCGCGCGTTCGCTACATTGGTTGCGGCTCAGGCTGCTCAGTGAGAGCGTGTAATAGTGTGCGTGCGGCATGTATTAGAGGGGATAGCGGCCGCCGGTCTAATACATTGAACGCGCGTTCTCTTGCCGCGCGCAGTGTATCCCCTCTACGGCATACGCTGTACTTAACTTAGTGGTAGAGAGAGAGACTAGATATCGCGTTCTCTCTCTACTTGTTCGAGTTTCGGCAGTTGCGACGACTACCTTCTTCAGTAGTCGTCGCGACCTTTGCCCGGTTTTCGGTGTTTATTTGGTATATACGCGAGTCTTAATTTAATCATTATAGAAATAATATGTTTAATATATTATTTCTAATAATATTCGATATTCTTTCTTGTAAATTTATACATCTAATTCCGTGTATGTATTGTAAAATTAGATGTAATACTATCTCAAATTTTAACGTGTAACATGAGTCCTTTGTTCGAAGTAAATTTGCGCGGCCATGTTTTTGGCCGTCGCAAATTTAAAGAGCGGAAAGTTCTTAGGAATTTCCAGGCATAGAGAAATTACTATAGACGAATGCAATTTATTATACATAATAGTCGAGTAAAACAATTGTGAAAGAATTATAGACAATGTGGGTTGGTTTACATAGAAAGATAAAGTAAGATACATAAAGAAATCCTTACTTTTGTTGACAAATTTATAAAACTCAAACCAATTTCAGATCGTTGTAACTATTTAAAAATCGTTAATGAAACAAATATTATTTAGATTAAATATTTCAAGGTAAGCATATACAAACTAAATGCGTGTAGTTTTATGAAATAATACACCAAATTCCGATCGTTGAACGTGAACATTCAAGAACGTAATAATACAGTATAATTTACTAACATCAACTACATTCAAAAGGTAAATAAAAATTTATTGACAATACTTCTCTGCAAGAAAACGACTTACGCTCGGAATTGCGCGTGAATGCAGTGACATAAAATTCTGAATGAGAAAAACAATGCACTCTCATACTTTCATAATATTTGTGAGCCTTAATATCTGATTTATCTCCTTGATTTAAACCATCTTCTTAGCGAACTACCTTCAAGATTAAAATCATAAAAATGACACGCGAAGCACTAACATGCGACGAAATAGACGAATTAATTGGTCAAATTGCTGAAAGAGAACTTAACCTTAGAGAACGCGAGGAACGACTCGAAAACGAAAAACGTATACATGAACAACTTATAGAAAATTTAAAAATAGAAAAACCGAATTTAACGGAAATGCTAACAAAGAAAGAGGAAGGCGTATCATCAATGTTAACGGGAATCCGACAGTGCGATACACGAAATCCGACTGCACACTTATCCTTACCATCAGAAAAAACACAAACCTATCCTAGAACAACCCCGGTACATGTTCGAATACTCCTATGTAACCGAAGCTCTAAAATACATACCCCTTTTTGACGGTAGTAACTTAACCGCTTTTCTGAGAAGTTGCAAAAGAGCGATAGGATCTGCGCCTCCTTGTTTAGAACGTAATATTCTCTCTTTACTAAAAAATAAGTTTTCGCATCATGTATACGCAGTTGTAGAGAACGCGAATTTCCGCACATTTCAGAAACTTTCGGACCGACTAAAACGAGTCTTTGACCCTAAAGAAACTTTAAATCAGTTACGCGGCAAATTAGATTCTATTAAACGACTCAGAGATGAATCTATGCTTCAATATGTTAATCGATTGCTTGACATCCATGGAGCTATTGTAAACCGAAAACGTTTCGAAAACGACGATGAATTAACAGATGAGCGAGAAATCGAACGCGACGTGCTAGAAGGATTTAGAAGAGGATTTAGGATTGAGACCAGAGCTGAGACTTCGTCTGAAAAATCCTAATGATGTTACATTGTCTGAAGCCATCGAGGATGCTTTTGCAGTAGAAAAAGAAGTTGAAAGAGACGAAAAGAAACATGGAAGAACTGATATGTTTAACCATTATAATCATCAGCACCGAAACGCTCTTGGGGCTTACAGCGATAACCGTAGCCATCACTACGATAGAAACCACAGCGACTACCGCTTCACTCGACCTGAATCTCAAAATTATGTAAACAAACTTGAAAACACAAATGACCGTGTGCGCGCGCAACGTACTTGGAACTTCGATCGAACAAATAAATATGAGCATAATACTAAACGTACATACGATTACTGTGGCAAATACGGCCACCAAGCAGACGAATGTTATTTACAAATGTTATTTACAAAGAAAATAAGAGAACAGAAAAATATTTCAAAAAACGAGGTTCACGACCAGGAGACCGGTGCATCAGGGTCGGCATGCTAACTGCACCGTTACAAAGATTTAAAAACGAAAATCGTACAATGTCTAAACATGTAAAGTCTGTAAATATAATATTTCAGCGCGAAACTCTACGCGGCCTAACTATGAACCACGCGTGAGAGACTACTGTAGTAAACAAAACCGAAAGCTTGAAGAAAACAAAATACCCATTGCGTACTCCGAAATCGTGTCGACGAGTAAAGAGTCGAATCCACTTGAAAAAATATATAAGTCCGAAATATCCGAAACCTATTCCCGACAAAATGATAGATACAAGTACGTGCCTAAATACCATGACAGTAAAATTACGTTAGATATTCGAGAAATTAAATTGGAATTAATGAACAATAAATTAAACGAGAATAAGAATAACTCGAAGGGCACCTTTAATCATCTAGCTAATAATGAAACAGAAACAAAACAACAGATAGTTTATAATATAAATCCATATCACGACCGACTGCCAGTTGTACAAGTCTTATCGGTAGACTTAAAATGGAATAAAGTATATGCTATGATTGACTCGGGAGCGCAGCCTAACATAATCAAGGTAGGACTTGACGATAGCGTTTGCGTTCGCGAAGATATAAATAGACCGTTGCTTAAAGGAATTTCTGGAACGAAAATTTCAACTGTCGGAACATGTTTCTTAAATTTATATGAAATTCTTATGGAATTTATCGTTGTGGATCACTTATTGCCAATAGAATATGACATGCTACTCGGTTCTAATTTTTTAATAAAATGCCAAGCAGATATTTGTTACTCACGGAAAATGCTCGAATTGGGAAATTTTAAATTACCCTTTACGAACGAAGAGACAGAGACAGCCAAGAAAACCAAACTCGAAAAGGCAAACCGTATAAGTACATTGACAGCGTCTAGAAACACGCGCAAAAACGATTTTAATGTAGAAAGTTCATACGATGATAATTCTGAAATAAGTAATGTTGAACACGAGATACTCTCCATTTCGAAAAATTCTGAAAAGAAAAATGACTTTTCCAATTATTTAACTATCACACGTACTCAAGCAGCAAATAAAGCTAAAACTCAGTTGGGAAACAAGAATGGCCCACAAATGTATGAATGTAATGATAAAATAGAGTCAACAAAAACTTTGCAAAATTTCCATTAATTATTACCGAACATAAAATAAAGTTAAATGAGTTAAACGATAATTTAGCACGTAATTTGACATTGATCGAAAGCAAAGAACAGAAAATAATCGATGCTAAAGGCACGAATAGTAAATCGGAACTGTCTACTCAGCCTAGGAAAAATAACTCCAAATATAAAACTATTAGTGAATTTAAAGACATTTCATATGAAACAGAAATTGATAAGTATAGTAGCGAACCTAATAATAATACGGCCAACGAAAAAAGGGTAAAGATGAAAATGAGGAAACAAATGATATAGAACAAAGCTTAATAGTGACTAATATTTTCGGTATGAATCAGATAGATTCTACCAAGAATATAATAAATTTAAAATGTTTTAATGAAGCTAAACGGAACAGTCACGCGCAAAACGAACCCTCTGAAATGAATTCTGACAAATTTTCGGGCGGACACGTGCATAAGAGTACCTCTGGGCCATCTCGCACAAATTTTAAAAATATAAACGAGATTATAAACGACGAAGGTTTCACAGGAGAAAATAAAATTATGTATGTTAATAAAATGTATAAACAAACACGTTTAAATTCTGCGGCTAATCAATTTTCTATTGATGAAATTATCGAAATGAAGAATATGCATAGCAATAATAAAATGAGTACTCAATCAGATTTATCTGGAACTAGTAAAATCGAATCGGAGTTGGAGTACAAAAGAGAATCACATGCTAAATGTCAAACGAGTAAACCGTCGACCTCGGTAATATTCGACCACCTATTTACAGATAACGAATGGAAAGGAATTTTCAAGGCAAATGATAACAGAAAACAAAAGCTTAATAAGGCACCCGATAAGCTTAATTCTCCAGCAGCGGAACATACTCAAGTGGACTTAATACAATATATTAATTTTATCCAAGCGCAAGTACCTGTGAATGACCAAGACTTCACCGAATTAGATTTTGAAAATTTATACAGGAAGCAGAAATATATTATAAACGAATCTAAAATGGAAAATGTAAATACCACCATGAACACGAATAGAGATATAAAGATACAAACAATTCTAAACGAAATGCTATTAAACGCGACAGATAAAAACAATTACGATTGTACCCGAAATATTATCGAAATAAATCCTGAAATTGTTCATAGAAGCGATGAGAGATTACCTTCCACGGATTTAGTGGAACACAAAATTATTTTAACAGATGATTTACCTATATGTATAAAACAATATCCCATTCCGCAAGCATTGCAAGAGGTCGTGAGTACGACTGTAAATAAGCTTTTAAGCGACGATATCATAGAACCTAATGAATCAGCGTACGGATTTCCTCTATGGGTTGTACCAAAGCGCGATTCCAAAAAGGGCGAAAAACAATGGCGAGTCGTTGTTGATTTTCGAATGCTGAACGAAAAGACCAAGCCGTTTCCGTTTCCAATACCTAATATTTCACATCTACTCGAACAGCTTGGTCGTGCACAATTTTATTCCATTATGGATTTAGCTTCAGGGTTTTATCAGATTCCCATGAGAAATTAAGATAAAGAGAAAACCGCATTCAGTACGCCATTCGATCACTTTCAATTTAAACGAATGCCATTCGGACTAAGAAATGCCCCCTCAACATTCCAAAGGCTAATTAATAAAATTGTTGATCAAAGAAATGGATCTTTCGCATACATACACGGTCTCATTATAGCAGCAGACACAGTCGAGGAACACGATGATAAATATAAAAAACTCGCTTTAAATCTACAGAATGCTAACTTACGATTGAATCCGCCAAAATGCGCATTCTATAAGGGAAAAATCACGTTCCTAGGACATGAAATAACAAAGGATAATATAAAACCAGACAAAAATAAAACATTAGCCATAGAGAATTTTCCACAACCAAAGAATAAAAAAAACATAAGGCAATTTCTTGGCATCGTAAACTATTATAGGAAATTTATCCCAAATTGTGCAACGATTTGTAAGCCATTATCGAACTTACTAAAAAATGAAATACCATTTCTATGGGCGCATACTCAAGAAACGGCATTTAAGCATCTAAAGCACCTTCTGATTCACGAACCCGTTCTAATTCATCCTAATTTTGAAAAAACCTTTATAATTACCACTGACGCTTCTGATTATGCTATAGGAGGAGTAATTTCTCAAAAAAACAGTAAACCAACCAATCGCTTATACGAGTAGATTACTAAACCCTGCGGAAGAGAAATACAGCACAATAGAAAAGGAACTTTTGGCTATGCTTTACTGTGCAGAACAATTTAAATACTGTGTCTATGGACGCCAGTTTGTATTCGTTACAGATCATCGATCATTAATATGGTTACAAAATGTTAAAGACTGCACTTCACGACTTCAACGCTAGTATTATAAATTAACGGATGTTTAGGATTTTATTATTGAGTATTCGCCTGGTAAGACGAATTACGTGGCAGACGCCCTTTCAAGAAATCCGCCCAAAATCATAAAATCAGTCAATATAACGAGAAAACGTTGTAGAAATTTTAACAATTCGATAGAAGGTTCTCTACGTAGATGCAAACGACAGCATGCATGCACAAGCCAACCACCTAAATGTAGGAATCCAAAAATATCCCTTACAACTGCTAATAATAGTCCTGATATGTCTAAAGATACCACTGATACTAACTCCCCTGAGGATGAAGAATATGAAATAAATTCGAACGAAAGTCGTAGAATAGGAAGGATCACAACAAATATAATAGAATCGCGTGACTTGTTTACCATGAACGGAGATAACCTAATTTATTTCATAACTTTAAAAAATGAGCCACTGTGCACCGGCGCAAATTCGCTCGTCGCGAACAACAGCTTTCCAAACCTTAAAGATTTAATGTTAGGACGAGCTAAGGTGACGCAGAATCTCTTAACAAAAAATAAAATCTTCATTGGTCTTGTAATTAATGAAAACACACATATTCGTACTGATTATGAAATTTTACGCGAAGCGATATATTCCTTAAGAGATGTAAGTGACACTTTGCGCAGCGCGAGACTTTCAAAAACGGAACAAATAGACGATATCCCTTGGAAATCTATCATAAAACTATTAAAAGACATATTTGAAATGTCTCCCACAAAAACAATTATATGCAAGAATTTAATTGCAATCCCCGATGAAAATCAATGTCTGACTATTGTCAAAGATATCCATGAAGCACCCTCAAATGGACATAAGGGTATTACAAAGACTTACAATCGTATACGACAAAATTATTTCTGGCCGAATATTAAGGTACAGATTCAGGATATAATAAACAAATGCGAACACTGTCAGCGTAATAAACTAGTTCGTCGAAAAATAAGGCAGCCTATGATACTTACAGGCACTTCCGGAGCCAGTTTTGATAAAATATCAATGGACATTGTGGGCCCATTATATAAAACAAGGGAAGGATATTCACATGTACTTACGGTTCAAGATTTACTTACTAAGCATTGTACATTGATTCCCCTGCGAGCGACACGCACTTCCGACATTGCCGAAGGCCTCTTGAGAAGATTCATATATGTGCATGGCGCTCCTAAAGTAATCTTGACGGATCAAGCTGCTAACTTACTAGTGCGCTCATGAAACAAGTCGCAAAATTGTGTCAAATAAAAATGTCTACTACTACTGCATTTTACCTCCAGACAAATGGATCAATTGAACGAATGCATCATTCCCTTAAAGAATGCCTCAAGATGTATATAGACAAGATTCGTGATTGGGATAGCTGGTTAGAATGCGCAGCATTTTCCTATAATACTAGCGTTCATGAAGGTACGAAAATGACGCCTTATGAATGCGTATATGGCAAAATTGCTAGAGTACCAACTTCAAATCAAGTTATCGATGAATATAACGAAGAAACTTACTTTGACTATGTACACAACCTAAAGACAAAACTAGCTGAAATCCTGCGCATAGCACAGCAAAATCTTAAGCAGTCAAAATTAAAATCAAAACAAAACTATGATAATCGCATTAACCCATGTAATTCTCGAGTAAATGATAACGTTATGCTTATTGTTGAACCCAAAAAGCATAAGTTTGCAGCAGAGTATAGTGGCCCCCATAAAATTCTCGAATTATTACAGAATAATAATGCGAAAATAACATACCAAAATTCAACGCGAGTAGTTCATACAAATAAACTAAGGAAAACTCGATTATAGAGCGCAGATAGCAATCTTTAAAATACTTATTGAAATATTAGATTATATGCTCTTGTTAGAACGTATGTAAACCAATTAACTCATAATGTTTTAATTCTTGTTGTTATTCCATATAAGGTTTGTGATCTTACAATATATAAGTTATCAAAAATTTATAAATAAATTGCAACATTTATTTTGTACGCTGGAAAAAGAATACCCTATTTCAAACGATTTCCTGTCTTTTATTTATGTTTCTAGGTAACATCAGCTTCTGCGCTATGACCGAAGGAATGAACAATGACGTTTACATATACACTTATAAATTCCAAACTAATCAATAGTCATTTTGCGCAAGTTTATCTTTCCTTCGTTAACCATCTGATCGTTATTTGGGAATCATGAAGTTATCCATAAGAAAACCAACCACCGAACCTTGAATTAAATAAACAATTTGGGAAGAATTTATCAAAGAAGATGAAACGATACATATTATCACGGAAAAGAAATATGTCTATCAAAACCTACAAAAATCATAAATCCAAAAAGACAAAACGATAAATATTGAAAATATATAGACAACGAGATAATGGAAAAAGTGGATGGAAAAATCATCGATCTTATAACCTGTATAACACTAAAGGCCCAGGAGAATCGAAGAGCCATAAGATACGTACACTGACCGGTCATGTTCACTTATAAAATTAAGGTTTATGTCACAAAAATTATGGAACGAAATTCTATTATAACGTTTAGAGTTGATAACGGAACGATAAATTTGAGTAGGTATCAGAATTACTAAATGGAATAAAGAAAATTTTTTATATTTTTTTTATTTTTGACTACATAAATAAGAACTATTTAAACGACGAAAGCCACAGCATAGCTCTATACTTTCGGACTTAGCGTAGGGATGTTATATCATGCGCCAAAAAAATCTGACTTTTTTTCTCAAAATCTTATCAAAATAAAAAGCATATTGCGATTTGTGAATTTGCGTAGATTTTAATTTTATATGTTATTGGAAATAGGAATTGCGCTAAATAAATGTAAATATTGTACATTGGAGCGATTAGACGATATTTATCAAGGCGTTTCTGAGAAGAACGCAATTATTGGCTAAATTATTCGTTAGAACAAATAGGTAACAAGTAAACAAAATCAGAAATTCAGTTGCGATCGACCGATCAACATATCATACGTTGCGTTAAGAATATATAAAAGAATGTATATTTTGAATATATGTCGAACACGACAGCGACCGTCAACTATTTGACTACTGTGTAAGTGAGGCGAATGCTCTCGACCAATCAGAGCGAGCGTCTTAAGAAGTCAGCTACTCGCATGAGAGCTCCACGTACCTTCTTCAGTCGACTTCTTTCTCCGTTCCTGAGCAGACCTACCATTTGCCGCTCTCGATATATTTCCTTCAAATCGAATTCCTTATCCACAACATTATTTTTTCCCCGCCTTTTTCATTTTCCTGTCGACTCTACGAAATTAACTAATTAATAGTATTTAATTGTATAACTTCATTAGCTAATCGCGATAGATTGTACACGTTTCCATTAAAATTTGTTTGACGCTATTATCGCACGACGTATCATTTTTTGTTTCGTGAATCGTAGCCATTTTCTATTGTCATACGACGCGAGAATTTTTCCTTTTATTTTTATTTTATTATTGCGTAACCGCTTATTGATGGAATTGTACCTTCGATCCTTGTAGGATCGAAATCAAGACAACGCCTCCAAAGGTGGAACTAAAACACACTGCCATTGCCGAGTACCTGCCAGAGTAAAGGAAACGACCGGTTTCTTGACCTGCGACGTAACACAACTATTATACTAATTATTGAATCCTAACCGTTTAACATATACGCGCTTATCACTCCGCTTTAGCACTTTTTCTACTAGATAAATTTCAGGATACTTAGAATTTGTAATTTCAGTTTTATACAAAAGCCTCAGACACAGTCTTATCGTAATAATATTTAACGTGATAAGTTACTGAATCAGTTTTTACAACTCTTGATATTTTAAAAATTTTATTAGACTAATTAGGTGTGTAGCCTTTTTCAAAACTATCTTTTATTTTACTTATTCGTACAATATCTCCAACATTGGATTTCGGTTTTTTCCTTGGTATCATCTCAATTGAAAAACGCTTCGTTTTCTTGGCTTATCAGAAGATAAGATCTTATATTTTCTGGCTCAATTCCTATTGTTCAATGTTTTCTTGAATTATAAACTTTCAGTAAATCTAGTAGGATATCCATCCATTTGTAGTTTCCTTGATTGATGAATTATATACACATTGCATTTTTTAATGTTCTGTTATATCGTTCACAAATACTTGCATGAAGACTACTGTGTGAAGATTATAGATTTACTTATACATTTTCATGAGCTCTTGAAAGTGGAAATGGTAAAATTCTTTTCCTTGATCGTTTTGTAGATTTAATGGCACTCTTCCATGGTTCAATATCGTATTGGTAGCCAGAGTAACATTGTTACTACTTTTTAACTTTACTGGTTTAGCCCAAGTATACTTCGATAACAAATCTGTAACAGTGAGTAAATATCGAAATCCTTTATTCTCCTTAGAGTAGGGCATCATTTCTACAAGAGCTTCTTGCCAAGTTTCATCTATACCACATATATCATATTTTCTTCCTTTATATCTGCGACGAGCAGGTTTGTGTAGCTGTTCAACCACTTTATATCGCACTTTCTGTTGACTTTGTTTTTGCTGATGCATTTTTTCTATGCATTTTTTCTTTCAATCTCTTTTACAATGCAATTTACATTAATAACCATTAGTGAAACACTATCTCTTATACGAGTATGTGAGTCACTAAGAGTTTTCAATTTCGATTCTAGATCTGATTGATACTGATCGTTTTTCATAAGATTTTTATCGAAATTACTCATTCTTTCTTCCAATTTAAATGTATTTTTATTATGTGCATAATATTTTCGATAAAGATCTTTGAATTTCTCTTCCGTTATCAAGCTATTTTGTTCATGATATTTCTCATTTTCTTTTAGAACTTCATTAATTTTTCAACATGCAGTATATAATTCCTGCTGCAAGATTGAATATAACGTTTTTACACAAACTGCATGAGTATCTGCGGTAGCTTCGCCAACATTAAACCGTCGTTTAATTGCTATATCAACATTGCCATCCGTTGCAAAATTGTATCCAATGCCTGGCGGATCTCAAATCGCCTTCGAGTCTCTCAAAATTCTTCCAAACAAGTCGAGACTCATGACGATACTGATTGAAGAAAAAACGTATGTGCATTAATATATATATATATATATATATATATATATATATATATATATATATATATATAAATCTTATTCCACGCAGTTCCTCAATAATTGAGTGGATTTGATATTTGATATATTAATCATTGATATGATCGTTACTTCCAGTTGATTGTTCAGCAATTAATAATAGTCTTAGTCGCTCAACAAGCTCATTCGGATCATCACAGTACACTAACTCTATTGAAGAATCTTTCTTTTCTATTATATTTTTAGGTATGCGACCTCTCCCTCCTCCTTTTTTGAATGACTAGCACTGTTGCGAAACATCGGTGCAATGAAGTTGAAATATTTTCTACTCTTCGAGCGTATAGATTCATCTTTACTATTTTTTTCCGGTGAGCACTTGTTGCTTCTAAAATACTGTGATAATTTTCACGATTTTCTGGACTTATTAATATGTCATCCGGTTCTTTTTCATTAAGTAGCTCCATAGGCCATTACTTTTGGGAGAAGTTAAATCTTTCACTTCACGTTATTATCATTAGATATAATTTCATAATCAGCAAGTATGTACCTCTAATTTTTCTTACTCCATATATATTATCGAATATACTGCGGCTATGATCTATTTAATTATTAATTTTATTAATTTTAACATTGTTTTCATGCATAGATTTGAATTAAAATTAAAATTAAATTTAATAGATTAATAGATTTGAATGTCAAATTCATCATTGAGTTATTTAATGAGGCAAAATCATCATCGGAATCTTAATCTTTTATGGAAGGCGAGCGAATATTATTATCTAATATAAAACTCAATTTTTTTCGGGACCTAAATTTTAATACTGATCATCCGAAATGAGATTAGAAGACTGTGAACTTTTTGATTCGACAAGCTTTTTATATGGTGTAATGGCAGGTTTTAATGTATCTTCTACAACTTTTTCGAGATTCTTGTTCTCCTGTTTCAACAGTACAGATTTTCTTCTAATAGCTTTACGAGCTTGCAACAGCTCGCTAAGGATATTCTTTTCTTTCTTAAAGTCCGACATGGTGTCGTGTTGCTGTGTAAAATTGAACTGAGTGTTTAAGATATTTTCAATTTCTCTTTATTGCAAAACAGTCAAAACCTTTTCTGTATCTACCATAATTTATCGCTCTATCTTTATCAATAACAGCAAATCCATATTTATCATTTTTTCAGCATTCAGAACAAAGATTTTAAACCTCGTCGAAAGACAAATTAGTATGGACATGGTCATCGTAAATACGTTTTAAATCACATCATCTTCTCGATAAATTACTAACATATGAATATTATGTCTAATAAGATGTTTTGGTATACGAACATATGACAGGCATAGCTAGAAGCAGTCTACACTTTTATGTCTCCCCATATAGAGAAATGCTCTGACGTTATCTTGCTTCTCACAAGCTGCATCATCAAAAATCATAATTGAATTGGATAATGCTTCATCTTGTGATATTACAGATTAAATGTTCACTAAACGGAAAATATGAGATGCCTTTTATTGATTCTATAACTTTTTTGAGCAATTGATACTTGGTTGATTTAAGGATTTTGAATAAACATACGCATTCTCAAATCTAAGACCACTGGGATAAGTGATTAATCCTAATAAGCTATTTGTTTTTCAGCAGTTTGATGGGCTCCAGAATTCTGCTCATATATTATCTGGTAATAACTTCGTGTCACTTCCTTCTTTTTTCCTTTCGAAAATCAAAGTTAGCGACGGGCAATTTAACGTTCTGATCAGTGAAATCCATATTGGCATGACAAAGTCTAGTTTAACAATAACTGAAGTAAATATATAAATGTTGATTTTATATTTTTGGTCATCAGTAATAATTTGACTGTCAACGATGATTGAACACAAAACATTAAAAAAAAGAAGCACGTGGATTGCTCGATTGAGTAATCAAAAATTTACTTGTCGAAATGCATCTTCCTGGTTATCAATACTGTGGCCGCGGAACTTAATTAACGAAGCGATTACAAAGAGGTAATCCAGGAATAAAAGGAGTGGTGAAAGGATGGGCGTTGGTGTCAATCGTGAAAGGATGGGCTTCGTTCAATACCAACGAGACGCTCATGTTTAAAAATGCAAGTTGGATGGCCAATGAAGAAGCAACGAAAACTTTGATAGATAGGCATGGGAACTTTGACGTTGATATTCCTCTAAGTATGATTTTGGGCTTTACAGAAGATTACAAAAAAATTGTAATTAATAAGAAACATGAACTTATTCTGGTAAGATCAAGAGCGGACATGAATGCCATAATGCAGGAAGGTACTACAGTAATAATACTACACTTGAGTATAAGGTATATATACACCTGTAGTATAAGGTACTACAGGTAATAATACTACATATGAAGAATATAACATAAAAATAACAATGATAGAACGGTTAATATCTTATGTCATTACATCTGATAAACATAAAATCCAACTTTTAAATTTTATTGACAAGGATAATCCCATTTTAATGTGTTATCGTTAATGGGAACTATTTATATCGTATTTTACCAACTGCCAATAGCATGTGTGGACAGTGAAAACTTCCAATCAATTGGAGAAATCACGTTATGTGATTGTCGGCTTACAGACAAAAACAAATATAAAGCAAGCGCAAACGTCAGTCGCTTTGATCATTGCAACATTAGTAACGTGACACTTTTGAATTCGCAATATTATCCATATAATAATTTAAACCTTGCCATATTTAATAATCAATACGCAATAATATATGACATGTAGGCAAATTTCAAAAACATACTATACAAGGAATCCTCGACCATTGCTTACAAAGAAACAGTTTCTCGAGAATGAATCTCTCATAGTTATTAATTGTTCATGATAAAATTAATCCCCACAGAGCGCTGTTGTAGATGTATGTTTAGAATTTGAAGCTAAAAAGAACTTTCCAGCCAATACTACACTTTATTGCTTGATCTTGACTGATCACATAGTTCAGTATAATCCCATAAGTGGAGTTGTGAGAAGAAAAAAAAGGAAAAAAAGTATTAGATTTTTAGATTTAAATAGTAATTACACATACAGTAATTGTTAAAGTAATAGATATGATAAATTATTCATAAAATTGAAATGTTTTCATTATCTAAAAAAATAAAATTCAAAGAATTTATGTGAATCGAAATAATGACATATTATTATTAATAATTATTATACAGCACTATAATACTTAAATACTTACCCATAAGAGCGGTATCATTACAATTATGAAATTCTATTTTAAGAGTTTTCGGTGCATATGCCATATGCTGAATAAACATTACATATTTTAATAGAGCGGAGGCGGCTGACAAACAATAATATCTATAACAATTAAATATTTAATTTTCTATAATATTTTTTTCGTATATCTGTAATTCAATACTTTTATTTTATAAATTAATAAATATTTTCATTGGTCTTACAGTCCAATTAAATCAATCGAAAATAAGACGTGATAATATCCATATATATTTATATTAATATTAATACATCAATATACAAAAAAATAAATAAATAAATAAAAATTAAAAATTATAATGACAGTCAAACTGTCATTTGTCATCGGTTATAGGCAATTTAGTTATGGAAAAATTAGAAAGTAGTTCTTTGTCAAAATTGGTTTTTGAACCAATGATATTTAAGAGATATGTTGATGATATCTTTCCAATTGTTTCAGAAGTTTTTGTGGATGAAATGATTTTAATTCTGTACATGACAGAATTAAATTTACAAGGAAGATTGAAGGAAGTGAATAA
Source organism: Sycobia sp. Sy_11 (assembly GCA_018907035.1). Classification (NCBI taxonomy): domain Eukaryota; kingdom Metazoa; phylum Arthropoda; class Insecta; order Hymenoptera; family Epichrysomallidae; genus Sycobia; species Sycobia sp. Sy_11. The sequence continues at coordinate 562,782 of JACCIC010000102.1, forward strand.
TCAGTTGAGTTATCTGGACATCATTGTCATTAGGTATAATAATATTAAATTAAAGCTTAATTCGTATAGAAATCCTACTTGGTCAGGTAGATTTTTATATTTTAATTCATACCACCCATTCAGAAACAAAATTGGAGCATTGAAAGGTGTCATTGACAGAAGAATAAAATTGTCACATAAAGATTTTAGATAAAATAATTTACAGATAGTAAGAGCAACTTTCATTAATAATGGATATCCAATTGAATTTATTAATAGATTAATTGCTGAGAGATTGTTTGACATTTACAATACCGCAAATAGACATAATGCACGAGTTGATCTTAACAGAGGCAAAATTACTGTCTTCCCACATGTTAGAGGATTATCTGAAAGAATGAAAAGAATTTTTCGGAAATATAACATTGAAATTTTCTTTCAAAATAGCAACAATTCAAGTAAGTTGTTTAATAATTGTAAATATAAGAATGATTTATGTTTAAAATTTGGAGTTGTATACAAAATTAATTGGATGGATTGAAATAAATACAACACTGGACAAATAGGTAGATATTTAAAAAAGAGCATTTAGGAACATAAATATAGTTTACGTAGTTCACATATTATTTCCGTTTTAAAGGAGCATTGTTTAAAGTTTTTACATTTTTTTGATTTTATGAATATGAATATTTTAGAGCATAATATTAATAATAAGTATAAAAGGGAGAGTCTTGAAAGCATTCACATTTCCAAGAATCAAAAAAATGTTAATTTCATGTTAGAGTCTAGTCAATTACATACCATCTATCATTCCTTATTAAATTGATTGGTTTTGAAGATTTTGTGTAGAGTAAGTATTTTATATTTAATTTACTAAATATGGTAGTGGGTATAAGATATATATATATATATATATATATATATATATATATTGTGACGGAGAATGCAAGCGCCGCGTACGCTTGCTTTCCCACGTCCCTATGCTCTCTCCCTGTCGTAGCCCTGTAAATATGTATATATATATTTTTAAATGTAGAGATTAATAGATATCTGTTGCATGCCGACGTACGAATACACCGGCGGAGAGGTAAATGAGGGAGAGAGCGGGGAGTGGAGAGAGGCGGCCGCGCGTGCGAATTTTGGGTGGATATTTAGGAAACAAGCTCCGAGAGAGACGCACGATCGATATCTAAAACTAATAATGTAAATATTATAAGGGAATAATTTATAAATCTTATATCATATCATACCATATCATATCATATCATAAAACTACTTAACAGATTGATCTGAAATTCGAAATATATATTTTATATCATCTTCAGAAGAACATAAGCTAAATTTTTTATTTAAACTTCCGCAAAGTTAGAAAAATATGAAGATACTTTACCAACAATTCCGTAACAATGTAAATCATAACTGCTGAATAAAATAGCGTTATCTGATCATCCGCTTCAAAATGGTGTTATTTCGCAAACTTTTTTTTGCTTCAATTCCAGATGACACTATTAACTAAATATTCAGAGTGTTTAATTTCAAATACGAAAATACTCAATATATACTACTGTGATCAAATTTAAAGGTAAAACATTAAGAATACTGCGAAAAGTCTTTGGAATAATGCTCTTCAAATTATGTTTGCAATTGATACAAGCAATTCAAAGCCAGTTGAAGCATGGTGAAAAAATAGTGATGTTAATCGCCCAAAAACAGCGACTAATGATCCTCACATCAAGCAGATCAAAGAACTTGTGTTCCAAAATCGACCGATTAGAGACGACATGTATACGATTGACAATCTGAGACCTTGCCGATTCCGTAGATTTAGATCAGTTTAAACCATTGTGACGGACATTGGGGATTTCAGGCGAGTCAAGTTCGCATTGATGCTAAAACACTTAAGTTTTTGAAAAGACAGCATCCGATAAGAAAACGCATCATTAGGAGAGACGAGACTTAGATCTACACTTACGATCCCAAAACAATCAATCAATGGATCAAATATCACATAAATGGTGTGACATGTTACGAGTTTTCGTTGATTAGTGTAATGTGGTGCATTATGAATTCCTTCCGACGGGACAAGCTGTTAACAAGGAATACTATCTCAGTATTATTTGTGTTGTTTATGTCTCAAGGTTGTGTGTGAAGCTGTTCTGCCGCTAAAATAACTGTTTACGTTGATGTTAGTATACCGGGGTAACGTATTCCTCGTCTATAGTCAATGGAGACCGTATCGAGATGCACCTAAAATACAGCAATGGTCGTTCAGGATAGGATCAAACGAGCTTTTGATCTAACGGGCTTGGTGCACCCAGGAGTTACCGATGCTGGGAGTGTGAAATTGGCGCTTACTTCCTAATTACCGCAAACCCTTACAAGTGGTTCAGCGACCACCAACAGTCAAATCGTTGGAACGTTCTGCTTTAATAGGCCGGGGGCTTGACTTCATCGTCCAGCTAACAGAAGGAACTACTCTATAAAAAACCCCCTTAATCCTAGGTCGGAAGAAGTTGTGATAGGGGATGTATGGTTCTAGGAAAGAATATGAAGCGCTATTAGAACTGTCACAGATATTTTTATACCTCCCGTAATTAAAAACTTTCTCCATTGAACGGAATGCTGCAAAGCGACCTCAGTAGGTGGACCTACGAAGAAATGATTAAAAATAAAAGGAGTTAGGAGACGAGGAGAAGGAGGTAGGGAATAGCTAGAATGGAAGGCCTAAATACAAGGACAAAATTGTAGAGAGGGAGCCGCAAAAAACGGACATACGGAAAACAAGCCGGAAAAACGGCAAGCCCAGCAGTACGGACGAGGTGAAAATGCTGACGATGATAACGGCTGTACAACAACACCTTTAAAAAACACGGCCCCTGGTTAACCTACCTCATGAGATCTTGAGATCCTAGCACAAGCTGCGGACCGATATGTAGTAATAAAAGCGGTCCTCAAGATATCTGAGGACCCGCAATTAAGAAAGGAGCGGCTTAAAAGCCTTAAGGAACTAATGATGGTCATTTCAGAAATGGCCATCATATGTGCTCGTGCGGAGGCCAAGTCGGAAGCTTTGCACGAGCTAACTGCAAAACAGAAAGCGGTCAAGGGTCCACAGACATATAATTGTGGTCTACAAAAATAGCTGCAATTTTACTCAAAGAGAGAAGGGAAAGAGCGGGCTGCTCGCTCCAAAAGCCCTGCTTGCCAAAGCCACAATAAAGCCACCAACAAAGATGGTCTTACTTAAGCGTAGGGATGTGGAGAAAATCTTCTCAATAAGTAAGACAAAAGAAGTCTTGCAAAAGGTTTTAAATCCCACGTAGTCGATGGTCCAGATAAAAAATCTGAGGGAGAGTAGAAAAAGTCTCCTTGTGAAAACGGCAAGCGAAGCGGGGTTGCAAAAGTTACAAGCCTCGAAGAACCTTATAGAGCTCTTCGAAATAGAGACTCCAACAAGGAGCATGCTGAGGCTCATCACCTACGGTGTGCCCAAGGAGTTGCCAGATGAGTTGATCTCGGCCTTATTTGAACAAAGCGAGGGATTCGTTATGACCCGATTCAAAACCGGCAATAGGAGCCACTTAGCAACTAACTGGGTGGTGGAAATTATCTCAAGCATCGAGGGCAAATTTCTAGAAAGAAAAAGGATATACATTAAATGGCTGTCTTGCCGACTGCAAAACCACCTTAGAGTCACTAGGTGTTATAAGTGCCAAGGCTACGGGCACGTAGCCAAGCATTGCAAAGGAGAACTATGCTGCTCCCACTGCAGTTTAGCGGGACATGGCAGCAAAGAGTGCAATAAAAAAGAGACAGCGCCCAAGTGCGCTAATTGTTAAAAGGGGAAAAGAGCATCTAAACATAGCTCTATGTACACAAATAGTCCTGCATATAAAGCTGCCATGGAGAGATTAGTGAACTCCACGGATTATGGACAGTAGAGTACGAAAGAGTCAAAGTGGACCTGTTCTGCGCTTGACGCCGCTAAACGCTAAAAGAGCACGCAGGATCACTTCAGAAACAAGATCGAAATCTGTAGAAAGGGAAGTCGACATCCTGCTTCTCCAGGAGCCATACCAGCACAGTGGCCGAATAGAGGGATTCGGACTGGGCAAGAGAACCGTATAGATGGATGAACAAATCTCCTGGGCGGCTATATTAGTCCTCAATCCTGAAGTGACCGGGCTAGCACTAATACACATCACAAATACATACGTTTTTTATCGATGTATGTGGTCAGTGGATACTTCCAGCTGAGCCATGAAATAGAGGTGCGCTTTATACACCTAAATAAGGTGTTACACGCACTTCGAAGGAGGATGGTGATAATTGGTGTTGATTCCAGTGCCAAGCTTCCCCCCCCCCAGGGGGATCTGATTGAACCGACCGCAAAGGGGAGGATTGGGAAACTATATAGCGCAGTGAAATCTCAAGATCGTCAATGTGCCAGGCAGTATCGCTACCATCTCCAATGAAGTTGGAGAAGGAGATGCGGACGTTACTCTTGTGTCCAACTCTTGTTCCACCTTAATACAGCAGACACACCTACAAGTACAGGTGCTGCAAATGAGGGACAGAAGCTAAATCGATACTCCACACAAAAAGCGAACTGGGAAACCTTCTGCGCTATACTCGAGGATGAATGGAACCAGGTCCCTAAGAAATGCCTGGTTCTAAAATGGAGACCATTGAGAGAGTTCACTCATTCACAGCCACTTTGAGGAAAGCGTGCAATGCTGCGATACCAAGAAGTAGGATAGCTGCTAAAAGGGTTCTCTGGTAGAACCCTAAATCAGATAGACTTAAGTGGGCTACTAATCGAGCCCGTTAAGTATTCCAGAAAGAGCCTGACCGCGTCATACGGGGGCACCTCAAAGAACTCTATAAAACAACCAGTATGTTTGTAGACTCTGGCATACTAAGGAGACAAAGTGGCCATAAAGTACATAAATGTGAAACGTAACTAGAACCGTTGGGGTATGGCTTACCGAATTCAAGTAGGTAAGCTGTCCATCAAGAAAGTTGCATTCAACGTCCGTTTGAATTATGACATACACAACGGACTGGATGAGTACTGCAATGGCAGTATTAAACACCCTATTCACTCCAGACATTATACAGAAAGTACATAAAATGCACGAGCAGAAACATATGAGGAACATGATCAATATTCTTTCGCCCAGGGAAGCCCGGGAAGCCAAAGATGAATTTAATTTCGCTTAGTTGAATCAGGTCTTGGCCAAGATGAAGCCGAGTAATACCCCTAGCACAGATATCTTCAAACAGTACTGCCGACCTTCAAAAAGGACCTGACCAACATATACAACTCGTGCCTGATATTTTCAATCTTCCCCAACGAGTAGGTCGGCCAAGACGTCACAATCCGAAAGGGCGAAGACAAAGAACCTGAGGACCCCACGTCCTACAAGCCCATTTGCCCATTGCCAATATTCGGCAAAGCCCTTGAATCTCTAATACTGAACGGATTAAAGAGGATCACATAAACAAGATTATCTCCAAGACCATTCGGCTTTAGGAGAGGGCGATCCATAGAGGACATCATAGTTGAGTTGCATATGTCTGTGAGCGAATCGAGTAGAAAATATGTTGTAGCAATTTTTCTGGACATAAAGGGCGCCTTTGAGAATGTCTAGTGGCCCGCAGTACTAACAGCAGTATACCGAGCTGTTCACACTATCGTTGTTTACGCAGCCGTAGCTTGGCATAATTTCATGTGTGTTGAACAGCAACACAAGTTGTCAAGTACTCAAAGACATGCGCTCATTAGAGTTGGTGCATGCAGGACCACCTTGACCGACGCACTAGCAGTGATAGCGGGAAAACTTCGGAGCGGAAGTTTTCCGCGGAAAGAGCGGAACTATATGCAAACCATAAAAGTGCAACGTGACCTGACGACCAATGTCGTGCAGCGTGAGAGATATCGGAAAAATATCTCGATGATTGGCAGGAAATCTGGGATAATTCGATAAAAGGTAGGCTGACATATTCTTACCGACCTAGGGTCAGAGATAAAATTGGGACGGACTGGATCAGATCGTCGCGATGGCTAACCCAATTTCTCACTGGGCATGGAAACTTTAGGTCATATCTCTCTCGCTTTCATCTGAGAGAAAACGATATTAACTCATGTGGGAAACCGGATATAGAAGAACACGTACTGTTCGTCTGTCCCAAATACTATGAAGCTAGGTTCAGGTTCCAAAGGGAGAAGAATACCTCTATTGAGGTATTAGCTCTATAGAGCCAAGACACATACATAACGCTTGAAAAACTAGTCAAAGAACTCCTCCAGACCAAGGAGTCGATCGAAGCGATAGAGAATCTGCTTGAAGCAGAGGAACCTTAATAGGTAGGTAGGGAACAACTGACAGTCAGAAATTTGACGTTAAATATATTTACTTTAATTATAAACTGGCAAAACAGATATATATATATATATATATATATATATATATACACGCAAAAATTTATTTATTCTATATTCTTATATCACTATGCACTATGCACCGGTCTACAAATCAGCAAATAAGAAACCGCAAGAAGAACTTACCGGCCTTTACACTGATTAGCAACTCTAGTCCGTATTAATGAGGTGCAATAAACAGTGGTTTGGAATCCACTATAAACTGGGGATCCACAAAAGTCGCAACGATGTATAAATCTGCAACTAAAAGGAAAGTTTAACAAAAAATTTTTGAAGCACAACCGGCCGTTAAAGCAAAAGCTCGGTGCGGCCGGAAATGTTCATGTGTAACAAAGTATAGCTGAGCGACTTTCGTCTTTTTTTTGTCTGAAGTTCTTCGCAAAAGAAGTCTAAGCTATGGCTATCTTACGCGGCACTAATGTGCTATTTTATACGACACTAGTAATTCGCGAGTATTTCAGCAAAAATTCAATGCATATTGTTCCGTATCCTTCCTACTCACCTGATTTAGCTCAACGTGATTTCTGGCTATTCCAAAAATTTTGGTGACAGCTCAGAGTATACAGTTTGTCCAATTGTTGCGCACTCTGAGGATCAGTAAATATCCAGGTTTTCCTGCACGACTTGTACGACTTGTTTCGTGTTTCAACGGTAAAATATAAGGTTCGTGTGTGTTATGACGTCACCTATGGGTCGATTTGTCATTCGATGGTAGAATACGATCTCCAGGAGTTTTAGGACAACTTCTAAAGAGATTTTTCTATTAGAATGTCTCCAGATGATTTATAGGGGAGTACCTTATTGTATCATTCGAGCACCAACTTTCCTGTATAAGTCATCCCAATACACCTCAAGATTTTTTTCTACCTTTCGAGCACAATAATATTTCCCCTTAAAAGTCGTATGTAATACACACACAGACATACACACAAAATACGATGAAACTACTGCACCGATCGCCAAATTTTAACCACATATTCTACGTTGTCAGGATTAGGTAATAGGCTACTTTTTACTATTTTAAAAAAGGCAAAAATGGTAGGTACTTTACCAACAATCTCAAGTTTATATATATATATATATTTATATATATATATATATATATATATATATATATATATATATTTATTGTGACGCGGAAAAAAATTTAGTTAATTTTAAATTTTTATGAGTTCAATATTTATTTCACGCACAAATCCTACGCTTGGTACACTTGAGAGATGCGTATCTCACGCGACGACCACATCCAGCGCGACTCGGTCACCGCCACCGCCAACTCGACTATTCGCCTGGAGGGGGGGGGGGAGGATCCTACACCACGCGATGCGCACTCACCTCTCTAGATCACCCTAAGGAAGCTCTTGGATCATCCGGGGAGAGGGAAGGGCCTGTGACTCTGTCAACAATGCCCTTGATACAAGGGGAGAGGCCACCGGTCTCCTCTGTCTGCCTTCTTCACGGTGTACGGATTTGTTCTCTTCTTCCTCGTTTCTTTCTTACTTCTTCTCGATCCTTTATTAACTTCCCGGTTTCTTATCTCTCTTTCTCTCTTTATGTTTCCCTTTTTTTCTCTTTCATCGCTTTCTTCCTTTATCTCTACTGTTTCTATACCTTCGCTCTCTTTCATTATCTTTTTAGTTGATCTGCTACTTCGCTCACTTTCTTTATCTCTTTACTTTCTCTATTCCTTCGCTCTCTTTCTTTATCTCTTTACTTTCTCTATTCCTTCTGTATCTCTTTTATTATCTCGTACTTTCTCTATTCCTTTGCTCTCTTTCTTTATCTCTTCACACCCGCTTATTCCTTTACCTTCCTCGTCACCTCAACGACTCGGATTTTTTTTATTTTTGATTTAGTTAATCAGGATTTTGCAATATCAAATATGATTATCGAAAAATAATACAAAATTTAGAATTGCAAACAAAAAAAATAAGTATGTGTTTACAAAAAATATCAATATAACAAATTTATAGTTTCCTAGGACTAGCTATGAAAAGGATAAACACCTTCAAGTGTGATATACATTTACATAATCTAATAAATGAGTTTACAATCCTGTCGCAAATACTTCTCGGTAATCTTCCTGTCGCCGTCGAACTGGTTTATTGTAGTAAATATTCTTCCTTCTTCCTCTTTTTTCTTTATTGTATGTACATATCTCTTTAATTCCTAATATGACCTACATCTTATCCCTTATATAAGTTCCTAAATAGAATCTTTAACAATCTGTTATATAACTATCGACATTGACTTCATTGTCAAATTGTTCGTTACCTAAATAAAAGAAAGTTCATTTGAACAAATTACACAAATATCTAAATGTATATACTTCACTATTCTACTGATTATTTAAGAATTCATAGTTCATAAATGTAACTCCACGGTTCTTAACTCTAGTGTTTTCATTTTTCATTTTTTTATTATTATTATTATAAAATTCTGGAAACATCTTATTTGCCATTGCCATTGTGACACATGCAACTACTACTGATTGAAGTAGGAGCTAGCTCCTCCTTTATCTTTATCCTTTTAATATTAGCATTTTTATTTGTTTTTTCTATTATTTTATTCTCTCTGTTCATAATATTTTCAGAATTATTCACAGTTGCTCATTTAGATATCTAATATTTGCATTATGTTAGCTTATCTATTGACAGTCACTATTGTTCTTTGTAATATCTTCAAGAATACTCGTAACTCTGTTTCGAATTTCATTATTTTATTTACAAGCTGTTTCTATTATTGATTATTATATGTTTTAGGTCGATTATTCTTAAATACAATACTTAGTATAATTTGAACGCACTTTCTGGCTTTGATTGTTTCTATTTGTCAAGCATACCTATAGCTCCTTTACAAGTTTTAGTATTTTTACTTATAATAATTTCACTTTTAGGCCTCCTCCTTTCTACAAAGTTAGTATTTTTTTTTATTTATGATATTATCTAAATCACCCTTTTTATCCATTATCTACATTTGCAGTATTCTTATTATTACTTATTGGTACTGTTTAGATTGATTAAATTTAATCATTATATTGTTACGATTATTAACAGTTTTTTTTTCATTGTCTAGATTTAAAATATTGTCACTATTATTTAATAGGCTGTTTTAGATTGACTATTTATAGTATTATCACATTATTTACAGTTACCTTTTCTCACTACCAAGATTTGTAATATTGTCACTATTATTTAACCGAATTTTTTAGATTAACTTTTTATTTGTAGTTTTATCAAAAATATTTGTAGTTACTTTTTCTTCCTTTTTTGTTCAGATTCATTGTCTTTGTTTCAAACTTAAACGTAACCTTAAACTTAAACTTTAATTTAAACTTAACCCTTTTTAATTTCTTAAACAATGCCTCGAAACGTGGGTCACCTGGAAAAACACTGTCAAAATCCATATCCTCCCTCATCGGACGATTCAAGTTGCATATACCGATCATTCACGTTTTCTCGTGCGAGTACCTCCTGGCGCTCCAGGTTGTGCGATCACCTCGGTTATGTAACATAACCGACTGCCCCTCCACAGACGGTTGTGCGTGACTCGTGGACCGATGAGGTAAGAGGACGGGAAACGGTGACAAGCACAACGCGTGAGCGCCTTGAGATTTCTCTCGCCGTGGGATGTGTCGCGTATCGTCTCCGTTCTCCTGGACAAATTGGCGCGGGAGCCTTGTGATACTCGTCACTATATATAGTCTGCTAAGCTAGGCCCCGTACAATATGTCTATGCGTTCGGAGGCATAGGTCAGAAAGAGTGAGAGAGAGGGAAGTTAAGGTATCCGCCGAACGCGCACACGTGCTGTAGGTCTTAAGCTGTATTCTGCTGTAGGATTTAAGTCCCGTTAATACCGGATAATCCTTGTGAATCCCCTTTGGGTTTTCTCCAGTTTTCTTCTCTCGCTCTCCCTTTCTGTGCACGAGCGTGTCTCGCACTTTCTCTCTTTCTCTCTCTTTCTCTCTCTCTCTCTCTCTCTCGCTTTCACTCTTTCTCTCTGTATCCTACATATAACATAGCTATACGTCAAATCCGAGTATACTTATAGCATGCTCCAAAAATATGAAAAGCAATCAAATCAATTTGGAATAATATTATAGTCTAGATTTATCAGATTTTTCTAGAACTATTCAATTTGTAAAGATAGATAAATTGCTGGCAATGATCATTATGATTATCTCAATGTTTGGTTAATTTTATCAAGGTGATTTTGTTGCAATATAATTATTTTTGTTAAATAGAGAAATATTACGAATTAAATATAATATATTAAATATTTTAAATAAGAAATAAATAGACAAAACAATGTTATGCATTCAAAATATATAATATAGAGTTATTTCAACTAGACTATAAAATATACATTTTTTTTAATTTGAAATATTTGAAGAATAGAATTAGAATTCCAAATTGTACTTATAACTACTGTTCCGAATTAAATTCATAAATATTTTTATCGGTCTTACAGTCTTTATAATATAACTTATTAGCTAAAATAATTACTGAATATTTTCATTGGTTTTACACTCCAATTAAATAATTTGAAAATAATAGGTCATAATATAAATATCTATTTTTATTAATATTAATAATTTTTATTAATATCATTAACATTAATATAATTATATTGATATTATACAAAAATAATTACAATAAAATAAAAAATTAAACATTATAATGACAGTCAGATTGCCTTTGTGTAAAATCACCCCCGTCGACTATTCTGAAAATAAAAATAGTATCTGAAAAAAATTGTATGCTAGTAAAGTGCAATCTGTCTGTCCCCACCATAATTATCTAATTGAAGACGTAGTCAACCGTTTCGCACTCGTTATAGCTCCCCATCAGGGACTATACTAAACCTTATATTATAATCCATATATACCCTATTCCCACTACCAAATTTAGTAAATTAAATACAAAATCACCTTCTACACAAAATGTACAATACTAATCAGTTCAACAAGGAATGATAAATGTTATGTAATTCACTAGATCAATATTATCTAATTTTTTCTTACTATCTGTAAATTATTCTGTCTAAAATACTTATGTGATAATTTTATTGATCTGTCAATGACACCTTTCAGTGCTCCAATTTTGTTTCCGAATTGGTGGTGTGAATTAAAATCTAAAAACCTACCTGACCAAGTAGGTTTTTTATACCAACTAAGCTTCACTTTATTATTACTACATCTAATGACATAAATGTCCAGAAAACTCAACTGACTATTGGCTTCAACCTCTCTTATAAATTTAATTCTGTCATGTAAAGAATTCAAAATATCCACCTTTTCATAATAATAGCGTGTATATACTCCAGAGGGAGCGCTGCACTATTCGACCGTCAGGTGGCGCTCACACATTTAAGTCTCTACATTACCTTATTATTATTTATCCCTCGTATTCCTGTGCGTGCATGCGTGTGTGTGTGTGTGTGTGTGTGTGTGTGTGTGTGTGTGTGTGTGTGCAGCATGTGATAGATAAAATCGGGTGCAATATAGATAGAGTTAGGTAATAAAATTTATTATAACTATATTTTTGAATAAATATATTTTTTTTTATATTAAAATTTATATGTCAATTATTTAACTTGTTTTTTTTATATAGATCCTGTTTTGATAATCCGTCGGCTTTCCTCTTTTTCTTTTTAGGAATTTTCTTTATTAAACTAATTAATCTAAGAAAAAGGACTATAAAGATAAAGGTAGATTTGTGGATAATTTCGAAGGGCTAAAACGGTTAAGTGTAAATTAACCTCACCCGTTGAGGGACCCTTCTCCTCTGTTAATGGAGACTTAATACTGGGTAGACATTCAATTGTTATAACAATTAATTTCAGGGACGTATGCCCCTGTATTGTCTAAGAACCCCGTTACAATATATATGTAATATTATATTTGTATTGCACGCAGCACAAGGCAACTTTATTTTTAATACAAAATCTCTGCCGTTTATAATTTACATTACATTTATAAAAGTTGAGAATATCTTTATAAGGGTAGTAACCGATAGAGTCATGAGTTATATACGAGTTGCGATATCAATCTTGGATCCACTAAGCGAGAATTTTTTTAAACATTTTTATTTCTAACAAACCAAATATTACAATCAATGTTATGCTCATGAAATTAAATTTACTATATTTCATTATTTATAATATTATATAAATTATATAAATCAATTTGATTTAGACAATTTAAAAAAATTCTTTTTAGATTAATAATGTTTTTTTAATTTAAAAAATATCGTTTTAACTAAATCAGTTTATACATTTAAGTATATATTTTTTATACTGATAAACAGTTGTTTATTAAAACAAATAATTCTTACTTTCAATTTGAAGAATCCTAATTATTTAAAATTATCAAAATTTGATTTAATGTATTTAAAATTACAATAAATATTTCAAACAAGAATTATAGATCTTATAAAAATACATTTTTTATACTATGGGTTGAATTTCTACAATCAGAATTTTTCAAGAAAAATGCATTCGGTTTCTATTTCGTAAAATCGTAGCATTTTTCAGGGAATTCCGAGACTGAACTGTTGAACTTTTCTGCAAAAATATATAGTTTGTACCGAAAAATTATATAGAATTAAAATATGTATTTTAATGGACTCGATTTTCTCTAAGATAAATTAAACAAATCATGATTTACATTGAGTTTTTATGGATTTGAGAATAAATATTTAATTTCAGTCTAAAGATATTATGATTTTCGTAATCCGCATTCCAAAAAACGTAAGTATAAAATTTTTCAGAAAAATCGGGTAACAGTACTAACTCAATATGCCCACGCCACTGCCGAGGGCACCAGGATGGAATATTCTCAGAGGATAACATTATCTATAGAAATATAGATTTATAGATAAAGAATTGTTTACATAGATATTATTTAACTCTTGAAACAGGTTATATTAACTGCCTCGAATGAAGTGTGTGTGTGTGTGTGTGTGTGTGTGTGTGTGTGTGTGTGTGTGTGTGTGTGTGTGTGTGTGTGTGTGTGATCAATTTTTGGAAACAGTGCATGCATGCAGCAAACTTTTACAATGAAAATGTCGCAGATATTTTATGGTTGATCAAGGCTGCTGCAATCATGCGGAAATCTAAATGCGTGCTCGCAGTAATTACTCTACAGTCAAAATTGCTATGTTTGTACATAATAGAGATCATGTATGAATTTCCGGAAAACGAGCATAACCGATTTTTCGACTTTTTTAAGAAAGTAGCAGAAGAAAGTAGGGAGTCTATGTGATCTAGAGACATGGTCTAGGCTACAGAGAGGGAGCAGCCAAAAACGTAAGTTGCCTAGATAGGCAACACGAAAACTAGCGCTGCAGTAAAAACTCAAAAGTGCTCAAAGAGGAGACAAGAATCATACTGACCACCCAGGTGAGCAAAAACAAGCCACCGACCGGTAAAAGTGACCTCGGAAAAGTATCCCCAAATGATACAAAGATAACAGGAAACGAACAATGTCCTCAAAATGAAGACCGCAAACAACACCCGAGACTGTATTGAGGTTCCAGCCCAGGCTTCGGACCACTTTGAGACTGTCCTCAAACACTGTAAGGATATACAAAAAAGGAAAATAGGGCTAAAGAGTCTCAGAGAACTAATGGTAACCATCTCAGAGATGGCCATTAGATGAGCTCGTACCGAGGCCCGGTCGGAAGCCCTGCATGACCTAACCTAAAAAATCACGAAAACAAAATGACCGCAATCGTATGTATATGCAACAGCTCAAAACAACGAAAGGAATAAGAACGGTAGCTCCAATTCTAGCAACAAACAAAGTAAGTTGTTCGTTCCAAAAGTTACACAAACCTCGATTAGGCCACCTCTAAAGGTGGTTTTTCTAAAGCCGAGGGGCATAGAAAAAATCTAATCTATTGCACAGGCAAAGGAAGGCCTGCAAAAGACTTTTAACCCAAAGCAAGCGAAGGTTCAACTAAGGAAATTGAGAGAGACAAGCCGGGACCTTCTCTTCGAAACCGTAACAGAAGCGGGCTTGGACAAGCTCAGAGCCTCAAAAAGCCTAATGAATATATTTGAGATAGAAGCGCCGGCCAGGAACAAGCCGATGCCCATTATTTACGACGGGCCCAAAGAAATGTCACCCTACAATGTGACACTGGCTATCTTTAAGCAAAATGGGTTATCTGAGACAATAGAGGAATTTTCAGAATATTTCAAGCCTCGCTTCAAAATGGGCAAACGGAGCGAAACAACAAGCTAATGAGACAAAATAACAAAACTTTGTAACAGCAAAGGGTAGTCAGACACTTGAGGCATATCTTACTGGCTATAAGTACGTAAGGACGTTGCCTGCAATGTCCATCTGGATGATAACACCTACACGATGGACAAGGTGAGTACTGGAACGTTAGTACTAAACACCCTATTCACTCCACACAATATACAGGATGAAATTCAAAAGCAGAAAGATATGAGGTACATGACCAACACCTTTCCGCCCAGGGGAGCTGAGTTGGATCAGGTCTTGGGCAAGATGAAGCTGAGTAATACCCCTAGCCCCGATATCTTCAATTTGGCCATCATTCGAGCAGCACTGCCGACCGTCAGACAGGACCTGATCAACATATACAACTTGTACTTGAGATTTGCTGTCTTTCCCAACGAATGGAAGGTCGGCCAAATCGTCACCATCCGAAAAGGGAAAGACAAAGGACTGAGGACCCTGCATCCTACAGGCCCATTTGTCTTTTGCCAATACTACACGAAGCCTTTGAAGCTATAATACTGAACAGACTAAACGATATCATAGAAATGCAATTATATCCAAGACAATTCGGCTTTCGGAGAAGGCAATCCACAGAGGATGCAATAGTTCAGGTGCGTAAATCTGTGAGTCAAGCATGCAGAAAATATGTTATAGCAATTTTCCTGGACATAAAGGGCGCCTTCGTCAAAGTCTGATGACCTGCTGTATTAACAGTACTGCAAATAAAACGTGCCTCAGAGGTCTCTATAAGTTAATAAGGGATTAGTTGCAGGGCCGTAGAGTCCTCATACTAGATTGCTTTGAGGAAATACAACTTTATGTCAATGAGAGATTCCCGAAGGGACTCGTACTTGTCCCAACTCTGTGGGACCTTGTCCTTGATCCTGTTTTTTGGCAGCTCTCAAGAGTAAGGTGTGAGATCATCGATAAGCACATTGCTCTCTTGGTAGAGGGAGAGTTGCATAGGGAGATCTAAAGGATAGGCCAGAGTTATTTTGAAGCAGTGGAATCCTGGTGTCGCCGTAATAAAATGAGGCTGGCCTCTCAAAAGTGTGAAATGTTGTTACTGAGAGGCCACATTTATCCAAAAGTCTCCCCTCTCATTTAGATCATCAAGCTCGAGGGTGAAAAAATTAGAAAGCCTCAGATACCTTGTAATCCACTTCGGCGAACATTTAAAAATTGTATGCCATTGGAAGCGGAATAATCCAAATGTGTGGATTTGTTTAACAGGATCGGACACCTGGCAAGCTGGGAATGGAGCCTTACATTCAAGGCGCTCAGTACTATCTATACCCAACTTTTTATACCTATCGCTAAGTACGTGTTACGTAGGCTGGCACGATTTGATTTATCTTGAACAGCAAAGACAGTTGTCAAGTACTCAAAGACATGCGCTCATTAGATTCACCGGTGCGTATAGAACCACCTCGACAGACGCTCTGGCAGTG
Source organism: Sycobia sp. Sy_11 (assembly GCA_018907035.1). Lineage (NCBI taxonomy): Eukaryota > Metazoa > Arthropoda > Insecta > Hymenoptera > Epichrysomallidae > Sycobia > Sycobia sp. Sy_11. The sequence continues at coordinate 578,912 of JACCIC010000102.1, forward strand.
GTTAGACTCGGCGAGTAAACTCTCCATCGTAGTAGAATACAGACGTAGAGCGGAATTGTATGCAAAGCGAAAAAATGCCGCGTCACTTAAGGACCGTCGTCGTCCCGCACGAAAAATATCGGAAAGATATCTCGATGAGTAGCAAGAAATTTTGAATAACTCGACAAAAGGTAGGCTGACACATTCTTACGTACCGTCGTGTCGGATATAGGAATGGAGCAAACTGGATCAGGCCGTCGCGATGGCTAATGCAATTCCTTACTGGACATGGAGAGTTCGGGTCTTATGTCCCTCGCTTCTATCTGAGAGAAAGCGATACACGCTCATGTGGAGTAGCGAACATACCAGAGCAAGTCTTGGCGGTCTGTCCCAACTACGATAGTTATGAAACGGCGTAAAAATTCGGCTTTATTTTTGCGAAACGAAAAAAAAACGACTTTTTTTTCGTTCCATTGTGAGCAAACACGGGATCCACTTGGGCACAGCTTTGTCATTTCCAAATTCTCAGTCAATAGTTCAGTCAATATGTCTGCTACCTCACGCGCTTTCAGTCGAGGATCATCCAGTACCGCTTTGTGGCTTTTCTTCAACATTTCTGGAGTCATTACCTCATCTGCTCGATCACTGCGATGCTCGTCTTGGCAGCTCCACAGCCTCGTTGAAACTATGCTACCCAATATTTTATTGTTGTAATCAAAGGAGCAGTCTTATCCATAGTAGAGTCTAGTTCAGCTTTTATATTGGTTAGGCTGAGTTCTTGCGAATAATAGTACTGTATCACATAACGATGACCAATTTTTTCCATGTTTACAAATTCATTGTAAACGTTTACTATTTATGGCTGTTAAACAAATACTAAACATTATGACGTCTTCAAACTTAAGACATATGCTTTAGAAATTGTGTACTTTCTAATACAGTAGTATTTTTTGAGCAACTAGCGTCACCTCTAGGTCAGGCCAGACACTTCTGAGACCACCCTCGTATCTATAATTACTTATATAATTACATACTCGAATCTAATTTTAATCGTGAATATTGCCTCTAAAAACATAAATAACACAAAGTATACAAATATTTGTATGCATCATATTACATTGCCATACGTAGTTACACTAGTGCTTTTTTTGAAACTACACTCATGAAATTCGCACCTGCTCCACTTCCTAAAATTTTGTTGGTGAGAAATATGATAATATTAGGTTGTCAAATATCTCCCTTCCGCTTTTTTGCTCTTCATTCAATGCTTTATAAAAGTGTTACAGTGGTCGGATTTACTTCAAATATGCGCTGTTTTGTTCGATAATCTGTTTCCATGTAGACGGCAACTTCATAATACCCCTCTCATACAAACGCCTCTCCTTATTTGCGAAGAACACGGACTGCCACTTTTGACAAGACTCTTTTGCATCCAACTTTACACCACCGAAGGCGTTCGGCATGAACAGGAATAGGTGGTAATCACTTGGCGCTATGTCCGGGCTATATGGTGGATGCGATAAAACCGCCCACCGAACTCCCCTAACTTCTGACGAGTCATCAACGAAGTGTGTGGCGTTGTCCTGGTGGAACACTACACCCTTCCTGTTGGATAATTGTGGACGCCTCTGGTCGATAGACTGATTCAAGTGGTCCGGTTGTTCACAGTAGATGGTAGAATTAAGCTTCGGGCCATATGGGAGCAGCTCATAGTGGATGATTCCCTTCCAAGCCCACCAAACACAGTACAAAACCTTCCTGGCCATTCCCGGCTTGGTCACTGTTTGGAACGCTCCATCGGTCTTGGACCACGACCGCTTTCGCTTGATATTGTCGAATATGATCCATTTTTCGTCGCCAGTCACAGTCCGCTTCAAAAATGGGTCGAGTTTGTTACGTTTCAGCAGCACATCGCAGGCATTGTTTCGGTCCAGAACGTTTTTTTGCGTCAAATCATGCGGCATCCAAACATCAAGCGTTTTTTTATCTAGCCTTTTGTAGATGGTTTAAAATGGTTTACTGACTAACTCTCATCTCCTGGGCGATGTCAGGAGATACCAAATGCCGGTCTAACTCGAAAAATTCCATGATTTTCACGGTATTCGTCGTTACAGGTCTTCCGCCGTCTGGCTTATCCATGATGTCGTTTTCACCGGCTCTGCATCGTCAAAACCATTCCTCTGCGGTTCCAAATGATAATGTGTCATCCACCAAAACACCATTAATCTCACGGAACGTTTCTCTAGCGGATTTGCCTTTGACGAAGGAAAACTTTAAAATAGCGCGAATTTCAGCGTTAGTGAACTCCATGTTTACATGTCTATAACTTTTGAACGCAATATCCAAACTAATCATTCATAGCGTCATTTTTACGTTATTTCAAGACCTTTCGAATGATGTATAATATATAATTTGTGTAAAAGTTGAAAAGTGCACAATTCTCGCACAGATGCAAGTTTCTGTCATGGAAATATACGAACTGGAGCAGATATGAATGTCGTACGAATAACACAATAAATAAAGTAATAATAACGAATAACACAAAGTTTATGAAAAGAAAATCTCATCGAGTGGGAATAATGGCGAAAATTGTAGACCTTATATATAAAATCATTGTCGTGCTTATTTTCGAGACTATGGCCACCTCTACATATTTTATGAAAGATAACGTGGAAAGTTTCCTAGTTTAGGATACAGATAATTATGATGTAGCTTTTCTCTTTCACGTTATCTCTTGCACAGTTAAATTAACTATTGTCGTCGAGCCGAAAAAGTTAGGTGAGAAATATTTTATTTCCGATCAAAATATCATCAACAGCTCTCTTATGCTTTTGCACCAGCTAAATTTCAATAGATACGCCTTACGACTCTCGGAATACTAAAAAGCTTCAAAAATTTAGATTATAATTCTCATTTGGATCGGTTTCTTGACAATTTAGGTCAAGTTATTAAAGAGTGCGGTGAGCGTATTCATCAATTTATTGTAGGGAATAGCGTCATAAAAGAAAATAAGTTATAAATGTGTTAAGCTGTGTTCACTGTGTTTAATGAGATGCTCGCCCTATACGTCAAAAGGCATATCCAGTCTTTATAAAAATACAAGAAGATATGGATTCTCAAGTTATAGAAATGCTAGAGACAGGAGAAGTCGCACCATCGACAAATGGATGGTCAAGCCCAGTAGTGATGGTACGTAAAAGCAATGGGAAGTATAGATTTTGTATCGACTTTCGAAAAGTTAATTTAATTTCGAAACCTGATGCATACCCGTTACCTAACATGGACCAGATTCTAAGGAAGCTATAATCAGCTAGGTATATTTCTACCTTAGATCTGAGTAGTGCGTACTATCAAATATCACTTCATCTGTAATCTAAACCGATAACGGCATTTACGCTACCTGGAATGGGGTTGTTCCAGTTTACCAGGATGCCCTTCAGTCTATCTAATGCTGGAGCATCATTTCAACGACTTGTAGAGCAAATTATCGGACCAGACCTCGAGCCGAATGCGTTCTCATATCTTGACGATATTATGATCGCCACAGAGACATTCGAAGAACACTTAGACTGGATACGTCGTGTTCTTGCTCGAGTACATGAAGCTGGACTCACGATAAATCGAGAAAAGATTGTTTGTGGACACACAGAAGTCAAGTATTTAGATGTACTTGTGAATCGTAAGGGATTCCATCCCGATCCCGAGAAGATCGAACCAGTAATGTGTTAGACGGAACCGAAAAACCTGAATAAACTTAGACGTTTCGTCGGGATGGCTTCGTGGAATAGGAAATTTCTAAAAGATTTCACTACTATCGCCGAACCACTCACACGTCTAACTAAAAAGGACTGTCGTTATGAGTGGACCGAGGAACAACAAGCCTCTTTCGACAAGATCAAATCAATGATCGCTTCGGCATCCGTCCTGCATAGACCGTCGTTTGATATCCAGTTTACTGTACAAAGAGATGCGAGTGATACTGATATCGGAGCAGTCCTTATGCAGGAAGTCGACGGACAAGAACGGGTGTTGGAGTTCGCAATTAGAGCACTCTCCCAAGCTGAAAGAAACTATTCGGTAACCGATAGAGAGTGATTAGCTGTCATATGGGCTATTCATCAGTTCCGTCCTTATATAGATGGATATCATTTCCTTGTCGTTACGGACCACAGCAGTTTGAATCGGATTCGATGTAGAGCATCGTAAAGGGACGTTGAACAACGTGCCAGACGCCCTTTCTAGGATATCCGAGGGAGACGATCTATTTTGCTCAACTGTAACCTGTGCAAAAAATACCTAGGTCGAATGGTATCTAAAATGGTTCAAGAACGTGGAAAATAATCGTCCAGATGAAGTACTCGAAGTCATCATGGGCGATGAGGACGCTTTGAAGATCGTCGTTCCTAAGGAACGTCGTGATACAGTTCTTAAAGAATGTCAAGATAATCCTACGGCCGCACATCCAGGACGTGAGAAAACTTTCGCTGGAGTCAACAAATACTATTACTGTCCTGGATTTTATAAGACAGTTCAAGAATAAGTAAAAAACTGTCTTATATGTCAGCAGTCCAAGGTGGATCAAAGACCACCTGCTGGATTAATGGTCGGATAGTTTTAGAAAGACCTTGGCAAATGGTCGCCGGTGATATTACCGGACTATTTCTAAAAAGTCGCCATGGATTTGAGTATAGCCGGGTGTTTTCAAGATTTGTTTATACGGTGGGTCGAATGTATCCCCATCTGTAAAGTAAATGCCAGGACGATCCTAAAAGAATTGAAAGAAAGGATCATACTAAAATTCGGTGCGCCAGATATCTTCCTGTCGGATAATGGTACTGAATTTATACATCAACCTATTGAATACTTAGTGGAAGCGAATATACTTCATAGCCTTACTCCACCGTACCATCCGCAAACTAATCCGGTGGAGCGGGTCAACAGGACTTTGAAAACCCGTATTATGGCGTTCATAGAAGAATCCCATAATATGTGGAACGAAAAACTCGTTGAGTTAAATTTCTCGCTAAATACGACGCCACATAGTTCCACTGGATACTCTCCAGCTCTATTGAATTTCGGACGAGAGCTGACTCTATTTTTTTCTTTCGTTGTTGGGATGTCAATGTATATATAATAAATATATTTTATATATATATATAGTTATAAAATTATTTCCTTTTTCTTATACATATTTCCTTTAGTTCTCCCTTCGGTTTTATCCCAGAGTTACTTTACTGTGGTATACGCAACGTCTGGGGAGGGGGTGTAACATATATATGTTAATTTACCCTATACATGTTGATTATTACAACCAATAGGAAAAAACGAGGGAAAAAGGGAAAGAGAGAGAGAGAGAGAGAATGAAAACAAATTAATACAGTTAGTCAAAAATATACTTCTGAAGTAGACAGCTTAAAGATTTTGAAACGAGTACGAGGCCATTATTAGTAAAAGAAATAAATTATTAATTCGAGATATTATTTAAAATTTTGATTTTGAGAGACTTAAAAGTATATAATATAATACTCAATAGAAGTGATTATACGTAGAGGTTCCTGCGAAATAATTGAAGAGTACAACAAACCGGCCGGTCACCTGCACATCTATTTGTATAGACAAAATCTAAAACTTTTATCCATTTATACATCGTTGAGCTGAGTTTTTTCAACATCGTATAATAAGGTTGGTGGATTTGTCTTCGCTTCTTATATATTTGAGTTTTAATAAATTATAATTTGTCTATTAATTTCTATTAAAAGTATAAATCGTACGAGCAACAAGCGCGTACACAGTTTTCTGTAGTAGTTCCTATTGCTCTTCGTAAGGTGGCGCTCTTGTTGCTTTCTTTGCTATTGCTCTCTGCTATACTTACAAATTTATCTCTCTCATACCCTGTGTGAACGGATTCGTGCGCTAATATATCGCTAGTGCGTATTATGTAGGGGCAGTATATTATTTATTATAATTTTATATAATTTAATAAATATAAAATTTATTTTCTTATTGAATTAAATAAATTTTCTTTTTATTTTTTATTAGTAATAGAAAATATAAAAATATTTTCCCTTGTGCCTGATAATTAATCTATCTTTACCTGGATTATTGATAATCTATATATATATATATATATATATATATATATATATATTATTTAAATAAATTCCAGGATAAACAAAAGTAAGTCTGAGGAAGAAATATCCGTAAAGAACCTACGATCTAAATAAATTGTTTTAAACAATTGAATTCGTTTGCGGTGTTTTACAACTCTGTCAATGGGTACTTCCACCGGATGTTTCATAAATAAGCACCTCGTTACAGTATTAATATTAATATAAACTTATATTAATATAAGTATATATTAGTTTTAATTTAATTAGACTGTAATACCAATAGAAATATTTCTTAATTTTATCTAAAAACAGTTGACGTAAGCACAATTAAAGTATTCTAACCGAAACAAAAGAGATTCCACAAAAGTCAAGATCATTAGGTATGTTTAATTTGACAGTCCTACGCTTAAAAATGTAGTACTCCAGAACAAGAAGTATTGTTTTATGGATCTTGGATGAAATAAAAGGATGGCATAGGTGGTGTCTAGGGTTATAATCTTGAATATATCATATGTGCATATTCGAAAAATTAGTTGTTTCGAAACTATCAAATATTTAATTTTAATCAACTATATCTCGATGAGAAAAAAATATTTCTTAAATCTTGAAAATATATTTTAAAGTATCAAAGTAAAAATTTCAGATGGTTTGTTTTATTTTGATAAAAAAAAACTCAATTTTATGGAACCTTGAAAATATAACAAAAACACCTTGTTTGCTCCTTTAGGTCAGAATATTAAAAAATCAATCAGCAAGATGGAGAAAATTTGACATCGCAATAAATTGTACGTAAAATATTACTCCAAAAGTGAGTGTCAGTTGATCAATAACAGAACCATGCAAATCTGTTTAATTGAATAGTTTCAATAAAATCATAAAATATTTATAAATGAACGATGATAATATACTGATATGGTGAACAGTGAAGTTTTGTCAAACAGTTTATTCTACCCTACGCTTGTATTTTTAATGAAAAATTGTATGAATATTTTAGATACTCTCGCACTTCCCATAATACTTTTTTGGAATTTTCTTTTTTATTTCTACTTTCAGCTCTGTTATTATCAAGAACATAATTGAATATAATAAATAAAAAAATTGAATGTTTTTAATCAATATAATAATAAACAAATATTTTACTTCTGTTTAATCATCTGTTGAATGGAATAAGATTCGCTATTGCAGTAAATTTCAATGAGATCCCAACCAGATAGTGCATTGAAATGTATTTCTGATAATAATTTTATATCAATCTTCTTAAATTTTTCTAATATTATTTTTAAAAAGCCTTGCTCTACCATCTCTTTAGTGTTATTTGGAACAATGATTTCTTCTGGATAATATGTATTTATCTTTGATAAAGTTTTAGAATATTGTTGATTATCAGTAACTTGACTAAGAATCAAATGTGGATAATATAAATCAATTAAAGCAATACCAACTTCATATTTGCTCTTGCGTCGACCAAAAGTAACTGCTAAAATTAATAAGTATATTTTATGTTATATTAACTTTATGTCGGTATAAATTACATAAATATTTGAAAAATATTAAGAAAGACTATTATAAGAAAGCGGATTATTATAAGAAGTATACTATAGAATAACGAAGCATCTGTTCGGGGATTCCGAAAATCGTTGTTTTGGAAATTAGTTTAATGTTAATTTAATTAATTTTTGTATTATTTATTATTGAACCTACTGATTCAGCGTGTTAATTCGTAAATAGAGCGTGATAGAGTATGTTACCAGGACTGTAAAAAATATCCTGGTCACTTGAAACTATGTTACAACGTGTACGTATCACAACAAGAGGACTTTTATTCACAACAATACATCGACGTTCATTTACATGCGGTAGTTTACGAGTTACAAGAAGAGTTGGTGAAAATATACAACAGTTACAAACATGTGAAGTCTAGTCGTAGACGGCTACATGAGGAAGGCGATAAGGGGGGCGGAGTCGCTCGTAATCTCTCTTATCGAACCAGCTACAACGTTCACTTTCGATGAAAATACCAAATGGAATGGATATGATACACAATTCATTTAAAAAGGAGTATGAGGACCTCGAAGATACGGTCGCATTGGGTTACGACTCCGACAGTGAGACTCCACAGAAGACGGGTCAGCTAGGAGCATTTCTTTGGAAGATACTGGTTCACCAAAACCCAAACGATGTCATACCGAATTCGCATGAGCATCAAATACGATCTATGAGTCCGCTCCGTTATTGACTAGGAATTAAATTACATTAAGGAAAGATGTCAAGTAAGCAGTCTATTGTCGTAAGAGCTGGGCCAATTATCTATGTGTGTGGTATATGATGATCTCTATCGCGAAGATCACTATGCCTTCCATCGCCATACAGAGCATAATGACAGAAGCGGTCGAAGAAGATTTAGATTAGATACGTCGTTTTCTTGCTCAAGTACATGAAGCTAACCTTACGATGAACTCATGAAGGATCATCTTCGTCTCACATAAATGAAAAAAACGCAGGGTCTCTTAATGTCGTTGCTCTTAATTTAGAAAGACGAAGTGGCAATGTAGAATATAGGAAAATGCATTACAAAATGTCCCAGACACTCTTTCTGGATTTTTCGATCCTTCTCTCTTGAATATGGAATAGTAAGGAAGATATAATATACGAAAAAGAAATATAATATATTTTGAACTAGTATTGACGGATCTACCAAAAATATTTACACAGGCGCAAGCAACTTGCTTTACATCAATAAAATACAGCTTTCAAGAACAAACTATTCCTTGAACCACGTAATTCGTCGAAAAAAGAAGAAAGGCTTCTAGGTTATAAATAGAGGCGACATAAACAGACATAAATTCCAAATCACCATGTTTAATGTGGAAATGCCGCCGATGAATGAAGTCCTCGTGTTTGTACGTGCCATATCTGATTTCGTACCTCATTATTTTTACATTAATTTGTGCCGCACTCAACACTCAATCATTCGACGCACACTCAAATAATATTCTTTCTTACCCGTTTCGCCGGTTGAAAGTAATTCATAATACACCACACCGTGATAATCCAAAAATAATGTGTGCGTAACCTTGATTTCGGAGCGACTTTTGGGTGAATTTTTGGGTCTCTGCTCTCCTTTGGCACTATATTCACTCCATAGATCGCTAGTTTCTGGATCTTGATAGTGATTACTCTCCAAAGACCTTCTGCAACATTTAGAACGTTTCGACAGCCGATATTTCATTTCGCACACAATAATACTTCTTCGTTAGACACTATAAAAACCGAAGAGACAACTATTCTTTGTTCACAAAATACCAGCATATATATATATATATATATATATATATATATATACATATATTGTAACGCGCTATTTGCGTCAGTTGTATTGAATGCGTGTCTTACCTGGATTTAGGCGGAGCTCATCCTCCTGAAATTATGAAAGGGAGGATCCACAAAACTAGGCGTTTCGTTACTCTATTAATAGTACAACATTTATTGTAGATATATAAAATTGTAATTCTCGCGAACCGGCGAGTTTTCAGTTGGGCGCCGATTGAGATACGTTTCTCAGCGCGAGCTATACGTAGCTCGCTTTTTACTCCCGTCTGTCGCACAGCACTGCTTAATCGTGAGCTCCGCGTCAGGAAGATCGCCTCGGCTGGCTCGTCAGGGCGGCGGATTCCACGCGGTGTGGAGCATTTCGCGGATCGAGAATGGAACCGAGGTGGAGCACTTACCTTGCGCTCTCCACTCGCTCCTCACTCCTCGGCGATGACTCGTACGCCGTGGCAGGCGTCTCGGGACGGCAATTCCCGTGCTGACGTAGTAACTATCGGCTTGCCTCTCGCCCGGGACTTGCGGTTGTTCTCGGGCACGGAATGCAGACACTTACTTGCCGTCGCTGGATTTTTGCGGCCCCGCTGCGTGACTGCCTTGAGTCGGAAAATAGCTCCGAAAACGAAGAGCTGTTGCTCGCTCGGGATCCAATCGATAAGAGAGAGGAAAATTCCTCTAGACCCGACACCAGCCGCGACCCTCTCGAAACGGCGTAGCGGAGAACAGTATGTCTCTCCCCACCCATCTCCGCTCGGGATAGCTCGCGACTCGCGAGTAATGTGGTCAAGTAAATAAGATACCACAACAATATTGTAACAATATTCGATAACAATATTGTAACGCATTTTCCGCGTTAAAAAATATATATATATATATATATATATATATATATATATATATATATATATATATATATATACATATATAATAAATAAAGATAATTGCGTTATATTTGGTACATATAGCTCTGACAGTAATAGTCACTTAAAAATAAAAGAATTTGTTCGACACGAGAAACCCGGGAAGTTTGGCTGGTCCAGGGACCTTAGCCAGATTCAGCTTGACCAAGATCTGATCCAACTCAGCTGTGTTTATGGAGCTGTGTTCACCCAGTTCGTGTTGTAGGTATCATTGATACGGCCGTTGCATGCAACATCCTTGATTGACAGCTTACATGTTTCTAATCGGTAAGCTATGCCCCAAAAATTAATTACCTGCGACTGTTACAAAATCCTGCCAGTTGTTCTTATTGATGTGCCTGAGTTTACAGACATTCTACTTCCGAGCTGTTTTGTACAGTTCTTTGAGGTGCTCCTATAGAATTGGATCGCGCTTATACTGGAATGCTCGACGGGCTAGATTAGTAGCCCTCTTTGACCTATCTAATTCAGGATTCCACAAGGAAACCCTATTAACAGCTACCGTACTGCTCGGTATCGCAGCATTACACGATTTCCTCAAAGTGACTGTTAATGAGCGAACTCTCTCAACAGTCTCCATTTTGGAACCGGGCATTTATTTAGGGACCCCGTCCCATTTTTACTCTAAAAGAGCACAGAAGCTATCCCGGTTCACCTTATGTGTGCAGTATTGTTTCAATTTATGCCCTAGATTTGCGACATCTTTTACTTGGTAGAAGTGTCTGCCCCATTTGTGTGGTACATAATCGCTCTTTGATCACCCGAAATCCAATCCTCTCTAATAGTCCATGCTGCAATGAACATTTCGAGATTAATGAAGAGAAGATTTACGACTACATTTCCTTTTCCATCTTTATTGAAGACTGTAGCAATACTTTCTGATATATTGGCGATCCTGAGATTTCACTGCGCTATGAAATTCACAAGCTTCTCCCCTTTGCAGTTGGTGTAATCAGATCCCCATAGAGGGAATTTGGCATTGGAATCAGCACCGATAAAAAAGTGCGTGAAGCACCTTTTTCAGTTGCATAAGATGCACCCCTATTTTGTGGCTCAGCTGAAAATATTCACTGACCACATACATCGTTAAATTGCACAGCCTCAGACCACCGCAAATTATGAGCTTGTGCGTCAATTTTATCACTGTTACTTCGGGATTGAGACTGCTGTCACTGTCCAGGGGACATACCCTTGCATATATACCAGTCTGATATGCAAACCGAATCCATATATTCGGTAACTGCGCTGGTATGGCTTCTGGAGAAGTAGTATGTGTACTCCATTTTCTATACGTTCTGATCTTATCTCGTGAGTGACCCTTTGCACTATTCTGGTATTTATTTGCACAAAGCGCAGAACAGTTCCACTTTGATTTGTGCATTCTCCACTGGCCATAATCCGTGTAGATTTTTATTGCTTCCATGGCAGCCTTGTATGTACGATACATACTTTCCATGGAGCCGTGGTTATGCGGCTTTATTATTTTTTTACAATTTACACTTTTTGGCGGCTGTTTATGTATAAATGCTTTGATGCCATGGCTATTGAGACCGCAATGTGAACAACCTTGTTCATGTTTGCAGAACTTAGAGATTTTGTCGTAACCGAGGTGCTTATAGGAACTACTTATAGCATCTACCTCTGCTTCTTCCAAGTAGAAATTTACGCACTTCAATTGTGACATCCAACACCCAGTTGCTGGTGCACTTTTCTTTCTTACCCGTCCTGAAGCGGGGCCTGAAAAATTCTGAAAATTTCTGTTTGAGCTAAGCCCTCATTTTGCTCAAATACTACAAATCTTCCAATGAGGCGTCCTTGGAGATCTCGTAGATGATTATGTTTGGCTTATTTCTTGCTGGTGCTTCCAGTTCAAATAGATCTCAGATCACTTTGCAAGTCTTCTGTCGCTTCTTCGATGAAGAGACCCCTCCTGGTTTCCCTTAGGTTCTTTATTTTAACAATCTCCTTCCTAACGTTGACGGTTTTTTGCGAAACGTCCTTTGCCTTTGTGGTTGACGGCATAGTCTCCACATCTCAAAGGAAAACCACCTTTGGAGATGGTCTAATCGCTGTTTTTGCCAATAGAGTTTTGGGAACAGCAAATTTTTTACTGATCCCTATTGTTGTGCTACTCGTGTTTTTGCGATTTTTATTACTATTATTGCTGACTGCAGCTGCATATGACCTTGATGCAGCTTCACCTTTTTCATTGCTGGCTGGGTCTTGTAGAGTCACCGATCGGGACTGAGCGCTTGCAGATTTGATGGCCATCTCTGAAATCGTCATCATAATGGCTTTCAGGCTCTGTAAGCCTTGTCTTCTGATCTCGGAGTCGCTGCAGATCCTCAGGGCTATACATCAAAATGATCTGCAGCATATTCAGGGACCGTTACACAGTATATTGTAACTTTTGATGCTCCTGAAGTTGTTTCTTTAAGTTCCTGGGGAGTATGGTGTTGTTAGTTCCACTACAGTCTGTTTCATGCTCCTTTGTCTTTTGTATTTTTGTGCTGCTAGCGTTTAGTTCAGTGGTTAGTTTCTCTACCCCAGTTTTCCCTGGGTTTTGATTGTAGCCTTAGCTTTTACGGTAGCCAGTCTTTTTGATTTTTTATTTTCTTTTGGTGATGTTTTTATTCCATATTTTAAACCCTTTTAGCTTTAGTTCTGCTTTCTTTGGTCATCACTCTTTCTCATTGCACCTCTCCCCAAGCTTTCTCTCGACTACTGCTTTCTTTTTAGTTATTATGTTTTTTATATATTTTTCCATCTGGTTCTTTCATCCACCTAATGAGACTACCTTTCGATAATCCGTTCGGTGGAGTGCGTTTTGAAAGTACAGGCGGTGTATAAATTTCATTTGGCAGTTGTAATAGCTCTACGTCTTCAGCCCTGGAACCATGCATCCCATATCGCAACTGCCATTCGGCACAGGATTAGGAGGATTTTTATACAGTAGTTCCTTCTCTTGGCCGAGCGATAAAGCCAAGCCTATCAAAGCAAAACGTTCCATCCACATGACTATCGATGGTCGCTGAACCACTTGTAACGGATTTGCGGTAATTAGAAAGTAAGTCTTGATAAATTCAAATTTTATATCAGAGTACCACATTTTACATATCAATAGATTTTAAACATGATTCAATGCATATATTATGGAGTCTTTTCTTTCATATATAGTAGAGTTTCGAGAAATGTATTACGCCTGGATATTGGAAAGTATTATTACACAATGAAAAAATATTCACCACATGAAAGCAGATCATGCATTCCTCTTTCTGAATTCACACTATCTAAAAAGGCGTGTATTAATTTCACAATAATGAAAATCAGTATTTTAAGTGTGTTATACGTAAGCATGAAGTAACCCCTCGGTTATATTTATTCCAGCAAGGAAAAACATGCTAATCATCTCCTAGGTCCAAATTTCGAAATAGTTGAGTACCAAGAAAATCATAGGCGTGATGAGAACGGTAGCTCGTCTAAATACCATTACGCTTGAATTGAAAATACTTATTTCTGAATTTCTAGGCCCAAAAGTCGGTAATTCTCATAGAAAATCTTACCACTGTGAAAGATATTTACAATTTCTCTATACTGAAGGAAAACTAACAAATATTATGGAAATCTTAACTATTACTTACTACTTTTCTATTATGATAATTTATATATATGCGGAAGAACACAACATCTGGCAACTAAAAAAATTAAAGAAATTGACTATGAATCCAATCCAGTCTTCTTTTATGATCCGGCAAATTGAGAGACAGACTATATTGTTAGGGTCGATTTGGAGTATCCTGAAGAAATGAATGACAAGATCGTGATTTACTTTTCTGAACACATCATCATACACATCCAAGCTCACAGCAGATGAAACTGACCACTGTCTGTATATAATTCACTCAACTGTATATAATTCACTATCAAGTACTTCAGCAAGCGCTACATAAAGGTGTTACATTAAAGAAGGTACATCGCTTTTTCTCAGCCCCCTACCCCACCGCTCTATAAGCAGCACGCGCAGCCACCTGCAAAAGCAACTACAAGGACAAGGAGATTAGAAAGTATTAAACCGTCATCATCAGCAAGTGTTAGAGTTATACCTAACCAGAGGATAGACGTTGATGGAGACCCGGAAATAAATTATACGGAGTACAATCTACGTGCGCTGTGCGCATACACCACTCATCCGCCTATACGTATAGTCAAGTTGCAAAGCTACCTGGAGTCGGGAAAAGCGAAAGAGAGAAGATCTATCCAGCTAATGAGAGACCTTTGATTTTTTTGTTTATTATGATTATTATTAAATTTAAGATCATTGTTTGTTATATTCAATAGCTATGCTGGTGTCCTAAATATATGTTTGTATTATATTTACAGTTAGGTTAAAATATTGTACATGTAATTAAGGAAAATTACTAGAAATGATTGGATAAGAGAATTCAGATTATGCGAGAAACATACAATGAAATGGACCTTGACGAAGGATGGACTAGAGAAAGAAATAGGAAAGGCATCTCCAGTTGAAAGACAAAAAAACACTAATAAGAGAAAGGAAAAACAGGACATTCTATGTACAAAAAAGAGGAAATTAAGTAAAATAAGAAGATCTCCATAATAGATGATGTCAAACGAAAGTGAACTCGTTGGAATCAATTATTTATCTAAAAATCACCATGTAAACTGGACTGGAACTCACTGGACAGTATTCTCATAGTTATTCCTAAGAAAAATAGAATTAGGTAATTGTACAGAGAGTTGCGTGTCTCTCTTCTCATTCTTGGATGAATTACATTTGAAATAAGGCACTGCCAACTTGCACCGTATGCTATAATACATGCGTATCGTCAATTAATAAAACAAAAAAAGATCACGCGACAAAATTCATGAACATCGTGACAATGGGATTAGTATGTAGACGAGGCGTATGTTTTAAAAAATGTAACATTGTACGTGTACTGCACAAGAAGAGTAAAAAAGAAGGGGGAGAAATGGATTTGTTTCTGCACATGGGATACGTAGGAAGCGTAGATTTAGAAGATGAAACGCGTGACGAGCGAACCCTGGGTGAATAAGCTTCTTCAACAAGAGTTGGTGAAAGTTAAAGTGATAGTTGACGATTCATGGTAAGAATTTGGAAAGAAAGAATATTTTTTTCTTCTCTTTATAAAGATATAAAAATTTTATAAAAATATAAAATCAATTATAAAGACAAAAACATAGAAAAATTATTACAATTAAATCAGTAGAAATGTAATGTAAATAAGTTAGGAGTGAATTAAGGATAAAAGGCATGCGGGACCAAAAATTGTGATTCTCTCTGCGAGCGTCGCGTTTGAAGGGATCCGATCGTCGTCACCCGTCGTCGTCCGAAACCCCCGCCAAATTTTTTTTTAATCGCAGAGATGCGGAAAAAAGGAAGAACGTGAAGGAACAGAAGACAGACTTAGCGATAGCAAAGAAGAAGGTAATGAGAGAGAGGGAGAAGAACGTGAAGACAGGTGGGTAGTGAAGGCGTGAAAAAGTAAAAGGCGATAGAGCAAAGAAAGAGAGGGAGGGAGAGAAAAAGGATCGTGGACAAAGAAGATGAGGAAGGTGTGAAAAAAGGATCAGGCAACACCGTAGAAGACAGAGAACGATCGAGGAAAAGAGGAGAAAATTAAAGGGCCTCCTCGGCGGAGACAATCTTTCCCGGGACGGTCAGACCCCGACGTATCTCCGTGCCCTTCCAACGACGGACCCGCAGACATCTAAGGTCAAAACAGCGAGCGTAAAGGTGAGTAAGTGTCGTACGGTTTATAGAATTACCCTCGAATAAAGTTATTTTTTGGTTGAATTATCATGATTATAATAAATATTGTCTCGTACTGAAATTAAACTTGGAAACTACATTTTTATTTCTCCCGCCTCATTTTATTTTATTTGTGATTAATAAGTTATATGTAGATATAAAAAAATTTATTTATCTGCGCTTAAAGAACTTTAAATTAGATTACAAATTTTTCGTAAAAATGATTTCTCGCATCACAATATATATATATATATATATATATATATATATATATATATATATATATATATATGTATATACAGGGAAAAAACAAAAAGACGGACGGGAATAAAGCAGAGAGGGGATTCGTTGAGAGCAATGTAAGAGCAGCTAGTGCAGCTGAGAATTCCAAGCGAAGAATCGTGAAGAATAAGATCATCAATGAATCTCAACTAATGCTTGTGCATGCGCATGCATAATTGGAAAAAAGGCATAAAAACGAATAAACATCCAGTAAAACAAGATGGAATAATGCTTCATAACAGTTTAGATGAATCAATGATAATTCAATATGCTATTATACATGAACTAATGCATGAATGAAATACATCAACGAAGAGAGTAAGCTGAATTCCAGGCACGAAGAGGAGGGAAGAAAAGCAATGGAAGATCATGAGTACATGGTAATTGCTTTTATGTGTATGAATATCTAGATATGGTATGAAAATCATTGCTGAGTTGGATTAAAGTTTTCAAATATTCTCCCCACTTAAAATGTCTTCAACCATGTTAATGAGTAATTTTTCATGAAGCCCGCTAACAGTGCCAATAAACTTGATTTGTTTATACAACTTGTAGATAAAAATTGTTTCAAGCTGAATAATTCTACTTCTTAAACAAGAATAACATACGTAGATAGACTTATACTTGTAATATGTGTTTGTCAAAAAAATACACGTATGTTCTAAACATAATGCATTAATAAATAATATTATAATCATAATACAAATGGTTTCTTATTTATTTTAAATTATTGTGATTTCCTCTTTCTCTTATATGCTATTTATTATTTATTTAAAAAAATTTTTAATTTCACATTTATCATATTTAGTAAATTTCATTTTTACCTATCCAACTATTATGTTCACTATTGAAATCTGGTAACCTAAGGTATTCACTATCACCACTTTTGTTCAAAACTTTTTCTACTAGCTAAATGTATATATTATGCTCACTTTCAAGCCATAGATCATTCCGTAGCTCACATTCGAGCAAATCACTATTCATCTTCATATCAAATGTGTATAAGGGGCTTATTTATAATTCTGCCATGCAAGTGAGCTATCGCAGTAATCATATCTCACTTTACCAAAAAACCATACTCGTGAACACGGCAGAAGATTCAGTTCCTGACAAGTCAAAGTTGAAAAGTTCCTGAAAAAAGTACTTATCTAATTTTCTGCTGACTCCTGAAAAGGAACGAAAATTTAAAAATTCAATCAGGTGTCGTCTCCCGTGAGTCCATTCCGCATTATAAAATTTATGCACAGCGACCATATTATCTTTCAACACAGAAAATCATATACAAAGCTCGGCGAAAGGAAATATTCACGTATATAAAGTCGTGCTCTGTATCTGGCGGGATGAAAAGGTTGTCGTATACTATGAACCTCTTCTGCATGCTCAAACCGTTAAAGTACCATTGTATCAAACCCAACTGAAAATATAAGACCAGTCATGAGTCCGTCATTTTTCATTACGATAACACTCGGCCCCATGTTTCGCTTCGTTCAAAAACTATTTGGAGAATAGCGAATGGAAAATTCTGCCTTACCCGCCTTACAGTACAGACATAAAACCATCTGACTACCACTTATTTACATCAATACAGAACGCTCTTACGGGAATATGCTTGAGTTCGATAGATGGAACCAAAAATGGACTCGATATGTTCTTAGGCTCAAAGGGCGAAACATTTTTTTGTCCTGAATTTGTACATTGAAAGAAATATGCAAAAAAGTTACTGTTTCCAATAGCAGATAAGTGAAATAAAATATAAGTAACCAAATTTTAAAAATAAAACCTGACTTTTTCGAAAAAACGCTGGAAACTTACTTATACACAAAATAATTCTTAATATTACCGTAACTTGCAAGAAAAATTTAGCAATATTACTTCAACCATATCACAATATTCCTGAAATTTAACCATAATATCGCACTTTTATCGAAATGTAATCGCAGGAATATCGCAGCCGTATTCCTTTATAATATTTCATGTTGTATAGCATGTAATATATATATATACAATATTGAGCCTGTAATACTTTTGCAATATTATTTTTACTAATATGTTCATATATTGCATTAGTCCTATATATCACATGTATTCTTACCAGAAGAAGTGAATTAAAATACCGATGAAGAATACTTATTAAACTTTATGTAATACTGGAATTTTGCAATATTGAAAGTACATACTTGCGAACATATTATAATACATAAATATATAGATTGTATGTATTAAATGTGTAACAATACAGGAATCTTTGTATACCGTATTTGAAGATTTGTAATATTACATTCCGGCTGAGATATAATATTTTGATTATTATAACTTACCAAATATAATATATGACTGGTAATTAGGCATCGAGGATAACAATGGAGATTTATCATGTATCCTAAAAATAAATATTTTACTACAATTATCTCATATTACATATATTCTGCAAATGACTTATTGAAAACTAATGAAACTTCATTTCTAATTTTAAAAGATTATAATATGCAAATTAATCCAGTTAGTCGATAAAATATAACAATTAGTAATAATTTTTATAGATAAAAAGATTTGACATTATACTTTTCTACAAAATTAATATTTATATAATAATATGAACATAGGTTGATGTTAGGAAAATCACAGGAACTGTACAAAGTAAGAATTTGGAAAGCTTAAAATCAAAGCAAACGCGTAATAACTAATATATGCTTAGTTGTCTGAATGTTGCGTGTTTTTTATTTTCGTTTATTTTCTTTTAAAAAACAATCAGCAGATATGCATTTCAATCCTCAGTATTTTTCAAGTCCAAAACCTTATGGACAAATCGAATTAACGCCAATGTTCTTATATCTTTATACTATAATATATTGTATTAATATAGTGGCAGTCAGACTTTCTTTCTTTATAAATATTCTCGTAGAATCTGAAATACAAATGACAATTAAAAAGAAAACTAAATTAGAATAAAAATTAAAGATACTGTATTCTTTTATGTTTTACGTTGTCGTTTAACAGGGGTGCCCCGTGAGATGTACTTCGCGCTCCAGTTAAGCCCACCTCGGCACCCGATCGCTCGGCTCGTGATCGCATTCTTTTCAATCTCCCTCAGCATGTCCTATTATTTCAATTTTCATAAGCGTGGCTTCGACTGAGCTGGCCTTGGTCTTTTATTGCTCAGCCGGCAACTAGGTTCGCTTGTGCAAAAGTTCTAATTTTGTTTTTATATTTTTATTTTCTCGCCTAGACACAACCCGCGTAGACTCTTAGCCGCTCAGCCCGCCGCCAAGTGAGAAACAAAATATTTTAAGTTTTTCAGTTTTAAACCGTTAAATTTGAATGCTCTCTGAATTGCTCAACTCGCAAAAGATTTAATTTAAATTTAGCTACCTTTATGTAAAAATATTTCTTTTATTTAATTTGGTATTTTTTGGAGTTTTAACATGAAATCGTATACCTTATAAATTATTTTGCAAAATAAATTTTATTTGATGTACTAAAAGTTAACAAAATAATAATATTAAGTATTTTTAATTTTTAATCTAATTTAGTTTTATTTTTAGTAAGAATTAGAATTTTAGAATTTTTCGTAGTGTAACTATCATTATATTAATACAATATATTATAGTATTAATATATTGTATAAAGTCTGCAAGACCGATAAAAATATTGATTAATGGAATTAACACCGAGATGATAGAAATGGATGACACATGTTTCTGCTGTCTGTGCTGCGCCTTCTAGAGGACAAAGGTGGTCTTGAAGAAAGCCAGATTCCTTTTAGTTGAGGTTTCCATTCTAGTGTAGATACGATGACGTTGGCCGACTGTATAAACATAATAATTATTAGGATCCCATCCCACCCCATTCTGTAGCTAGTTTTCTTCATTATGTCCACCTTATCGAGGATAGATTTCGTAACTTGGAATACACCTGTCATTCAGTGATTTTGCATCTCAGCATATTTTTACCTCCTCAATGACTTGTTTAAGCTACAGGCATATGTATTATTGTGCACACCGGATTACGGAGATAGAGAGAGAATATGGAACACCGCCTATCTATTATTGTTATGAGCAAAATTAATCATGTCTTGAAGTATACCAGTCATAAATATACTCTTTTATGCGTAAGGCCTGATGGCTGTCACTAAAGCAAGATTCTTTTGGAGCGCTCTTCGGATCAATTCTCGAGTGCACCGCTTAAGGAAGCCACGGCCAGTATTCCCTTAGAAAGTAACTTGCACAATTGCACTGTTCATGAAAAACTAGTTATACATAATTAATTATAAACAATGTAGGTTAAAAATCTAATTTTTCCGATTATATTGGGTTTTGAAGTCATTTTTTGAAAAATGGAACGAATATAGGTTGACAAGTTTGAAAATTACAAATACGGATATTCCGCTGCCCAATGCTTGTGCTACTGCTACTGCTATTACTGTTCTTATAAGCTTCAAGTTTCATTTTGCAAGGTGGCAATACTTTTTTCATTCAGATCGTAAGATAAAGAAAAGTAGCATTACTCGCTGTATTTAAAGCGTTTCCAAATAATCAGGGGTAGGAAAAAGCTTTCTTTCACCTGTTAAAAAAGGATCCTCCTTCATTCTCGATAGGTTCAAAAATTTTTTTTATTAATTTATTATAATTTCCTCTTCGTCTTTTCTTTTTCCTTTCCTTTCTAATCTTACTAATAGTGTGAATCTTGATGATTGAAAGTGATTTTTTGAATGCGAAGACGTGTAGAGTTTTTTAAATAGTGAGTTACAAATATACAATGTAAAAATATGAACAAGTGAAGGAAAAACGATTTTTTCCTTTCGGTTTACTTCAACTGTATCCTGCTTTCTATAATAAATCCAGTGTCATGTAAACTCTGACAACAATCCATTACTCTATTCTTATATAGACCATTTTTCCTGCTAAACAAGAAAAACAGTTACCATAACAATGAAACCCAATGATTGACGGAGTTTTGTACTGAGGGTAAACGTCCATTCGATCAATTTTCAATCGTTAACCATTGGCGCATGATTACTTCTTCTGTAGCTGCGCCAGTTTCGTCACCTATTAGCGGCATCTCATATTATATAATGGTCAATTTAAGAATTCCATACTCTTTATACTAATTCTATAAATTGTGTGTTAACGCTATTTGCTGCTGCATTATTTACAAAAACAACAAAAACAAAACTGTACGCTAGTTCGCTCATAGCTTGCTGCAGTATTTTCCGTGCTTTTCCCTACAGGACTATTATACGAGGCTATCATTCTTTTGACGGGTTTTCTGACAACAAATTTTGCATTCAAGGGAAAAGTTAGAAGAATACTTAGGTATTAGTATTTAAGTGGTATTCCTGAGATACAGCAAAGAAGCTACTACAAATTCAGGTTAAGTAAAAAAAGTTTTCTTCAAACATATTTATGGAATGTTGCAACGCATGTATTTAATTAATTTACTTGATATAATTTCTTAATATTTATCGCTCGATTTGAATTTAATTTATGTACTTTATAGATATACTGCGAATGTTTTCTGATTTAGTTATATGCTGTGTACTATAGGTCGTTCTCTAGTTCAAGTCCCATTCTCAGCCGATTGACACAAGCACCAATGTAAGAATCTACATGTTCTATGTTTAAGAACACACACCAGATCTTCGTCCCTGACTAGCGTCGTAAAGTTTGGAAGCATCAATAGAGTAACACAGCATAATATACATAATTTAATATACGAGTACTTATTTGAATTTCCATTCAAAAACCATAATGGTAGTTTCCTCACATATATCAGTAGTTTAGATGAATCGTAGCATTTCTGAAGCAGACTGCATTTCCCGAGAGAAATCGCCTTAACCCGACTGTCTATACGTATTAACTTTAAAGCTTATGCATGGCGCATAAAAGGTACCTACTCTAAGCTAGCTCTCATCTCTAGGTATTAAAGACTCTATCTGGAATATAAAAGTTAGTTGAACGTACTAACGTTCGCATCAGAATTCTTTGAAAGAATCCATTTCAACCTAGTCGCCTCCTTTCCCTCGCAGATACTCTTACAGTAATTCCTCTAGCTTCTCTCTCTGTCCATCCTTACTGCATATCTAGATTCGTCCCTGGATGATCTGTAGGCATTCCACGCAGATTCTCCACTTATTCGCTTGGCTGTCTTACGAAGACACTTGATTATCTCTTTTAGATAACCTAGTTTCCTATTCGACCAGTGGACCTCGATTTTGGGCTTCACTTGTATAGGGCAACAGTTTTCCTCAAAGGCGTGTCTCATGACGTCGCTAAATTAATTCTCGGCGCTGTCAAGCTTTCGTTTTTTCCTGATGACATCAGGTATGTTTTTCAACTTATTCTCTACGTACTTCTTGTATCGATACCAATCTGTGCGCTTAGGATCCCACACCCAAATTGCTTCTCCCTCATTGGGTATGCCCAAAGAAAATGTTAGCAAGGAGTCTAGTGGAAGGTTGCTAATAGTACAATGTTCTATCTGTCTCCGCACCTCCCTAGTCGAGTTGTCAGTGCTGTCATATGGGATGTAGGAGGACTCAACGACTACTTGTCCGATCCCCTGCACCTCCACAGAGACCACCACTAGGTCTCCAGTACAGAGGCCGAGCAGCGGCATAACACTTACATCCTTTATCAGAATACCCGTTCTAGGCCTTAGTGCCTCTGGATCTCTGATACACGTGACCCCAGACTCCAGTCCCCTTATCGCGCCCTTCACTATCCAAGGTTCTTCGGTTAGTGATATGCATGTGTGCACCCCCGCCAAAGTCCTCTGCATAATAGCAAAGGCGTGCTTGCACTGATGCAAGGTAATTTGGAGGAATGAGATACCCGATGGAGCCATTTCTGTATCCATCGTGACCTCGTCCTCAGCATTGTCCGCAGGCACCTGTTTCTAATGGCGGCTCACTTTAAAAATGATCCTACTCATGAGGTATCTGGACCTGTATTCAATAGCCGCCAGCCATCCGGCATGCGATTCCGGGATGGTCAGCACAAGGAGATGTTTATCCCCTGCGCCGGTCACCTCTTCCTCTCTGATCTGAATTTTGACGACCCTCCATGACCGTGTCTTAGTATTTAAGGTGGGGTTGTACCCCTCTAGCCGTTCTAAGACAGTTGACAGGTGGACCAGGTGCCCAGAGTAGTCAATTTTTTGGCTAGCCACTCCTTCGCCTCTAGGTTGTCGGTCACCGATACAATTGCTCCCCCTCTACAGAAGGAGGCATCATAGCTAGGCCATGTATCAGGTTGCGCACTATACATCACCTAAAGAAAGAAACGCTGAAAACATTTCCGAGGTCATGGGTGTCTCCGAGTAATCCTCGTGCACCATGACACATATCAGCATATCAGGGGGTTTGACCTTTGGGCGTCTGTGAGGAGTCCAGCACCCGCCAGCCTTCCCCATAAGGGGGACATAGGGATAGTCTTTGAGCCTGTACTTTCGCCGTCCTCCTCCTTGGCTGTTTTATGTGTTCTAGAGGCGAAGGGCGAGGTCTTTTTTATAGGGTAGGAGAAAAATGCTTTATGGATCACGGGGACCGGTCCCCGGGTATGTGGGAATCACCAACAGAAAGGCATACCCACTAAAACACTATGTCCTTGGTGCATTCCTCCGACTGCTTTCTCCAGCTCTGAAAAGAACTGCAAGCCGAAGTCGGCTGGCGTGCACCGAGGAGACCTTCTCTCCCTGGCTGAACTCCGCACCCTGGAAACCGCCGTTAGGCATTACTTCGAGAAGGGGACCAGGATGTTCGCCTTTGGACGCCACCATATTCCACCAAAATAGAAGGATCTAGGAAAGGTCCGCCTTCTTTCGTCTGAGGATATCCTCGACGAAATAGGCAACCCTTCCCCATGTTTCCTGGCTGGAGAGCATCAGGCATCGTCTTTTGTGGATCCACAGTGTATACAACCTGGATTTGCGACTTTGCCCATCTTGTGCATAATAATAATAATAATAATAATAATAATAATAATAATAATAATTGTGGGGCCTTGAGTTCAGCTACCACACGCGTCCCCGGGGTTGCGGATAGGGGAACGACCACTCGCGGTCAGTCACGAAATAAGCACTTCTAAGAGTGACGAATAAGTGGCCGTGGACAAGAACTTCGAGCGAAAATAGTGGTATTCGCCCGTCTACACACCCACTCATCATTCACACACCTACATATCTGTAAGATAACCGTACCCGGACTGGGGAGTATATCGGGAACTCTATAAACGAGTTTCCCACGAATGGTGGAGATGGAGACCCTATGAACGGGTAACTTCCAGGCGGGTTATGAATGAATGAGAGGCCCTATAAACTGGCATCTCTCACGTATGAATGTGACCAGTTTGAGCGACGGTAAGATCAGTGATTACTTGTTGATTGGTGGGATTAGCTGTGAGGGAATCACTTCATGCTTATGTGCGTTCCCCTTCTGGAGGGTACAGTTGTAAAACCAGATGGCACTCCTGGGCCGCCACAAGTAGGGGGCCCGAACCCAGTCTAGCCAACATGGGAGGCTGCCCCACACAGTGGTAAGACGTCGTCAGACGTCAAATCTCGCTTCTCGTAGTAGTGCCGTATGGCGTACGGATGGGACCCTGCTGCGAGTCGTGGGGGAGGAACAGCCGAGGCCACCGGAATGTAGGAGGGCTTCAGTATTGGGGAGATTCAGGACGCTGAACCGTCATCTCCAACAAGTGATCCTCCTGACCATCACAAATATAAAATATTTAACACAAATTAACAATACAATCATGAAAGGTAATAAAAAAATTATAGCAGGCTCTCGAGTGCCGCCTGCAAGCGACTTAGTAGAGTCAATGGAGCTTCCCGGCTCTCCTATCACACCAGTAGGCAACCTGGCTGGTGTGACAGAAAATGCTACAGGTAGCAGTATGAATGAAAGTGCTAATGTTTATAAATCGCCGGCAACTTGGGAAGCTGCTGAGTGTAAATTGCAGGAGCAATTTTACACAATAAACAGAATCCTAAGTAAAATGATGGAAAGGACTTGCATACAAAAAAATGTAAGTCAAATAATAAAAAACGGTTTGAGTGAGATCAATGAAGCAGTGGAAATCGGACAGTATGCGGGATATCCCTGGTAACGTGATCGTGGCGTGCGACTTTAACGCGCGGGCGATCGAGTGGGGAATGCCCTTGACCAACAGACGGGGAAGACTGCTGCTGGAGATGACCGAAAGGCTGGACCTGGCAGTAGTTAACGAAGGAACGATACCGACGTACAGACGACCAGGGTATGGTAACTCCATACCAGACGTGACTCTGACCTCGGACAGAATTCGAACTAGGATAAGGGCGTGGCGGGTGATCCAGGACTATACGGCCAGTGATCACCAGTACATTGCCTTCAAACTGACAGACGCGACGAGACAGACGAGGAGACGGGGCACAACATCTACGGGGTGGAACCCCAAACGCCTAGACATAGACGAACTCGAAAGGTATCGGCAAAATGCAGAACCTCCCTTACGAGAGGAGCCTCAAGAGTTGACGAACCGGGACAGGCTGGAGGCGTTAGCGGCGGCAACGACTGGCTTTCTCCAGCGCCTATGCGATGCCACCATGCCCAAGAAACTGAAAGTATTAAACAGACGACAAAGATACTGGTGGACAGCCGAGATCGCGGATCTCAGAAGCAATTGTTTGAAGCTGAGACGGAAAGCTCAACGAGCCCGAAGTCGAGGCGTCGTGGGACTATACTCTACGGAGTATAGTCGCGCCAGACAGCGACTGAGATACGCGATCAATGACAGTAAGAAACGGTGTTGGACAAAACTAATCGACGAGGTGGAGTCGAATCTCTGGGGCAACGGTTATAAAATTGTAACATGCGCCCTGGGAAGTCGGGGTCTGCCGGAACTACGAGACGCGAAAGTGATGGAGCGGATAGTTGAGAGACTTTTCCCAACCCATCCCAACATAACGGACGCAACAAATGAAATGACAGATATAGAGATTCCTCTCTTCACGCAGGAAGAGCTCCGCAGAGCTTCGAATGCGTTGAAGCCTAACAAGACCCCGGGTCCCGATGTCATACCTAGTGAGGTGTTAAGGGTGGTCGCTTCGCGCCGCCCGGACATCCTTTTGGGTTTGTACAACAGGTGTCTGGTGGAGGGAGTTTTTAGCAGGCTCTGAAAGGAGGCTCGATTGGTTCTCATCCGTAAGTCTAAGGGGATCCCCGATTTCCCTTCTTCATACAGGCCTCTCTGCCTACTAAATACGGTAGGGAAGCTATTGGAGCTACTGCTGAGACCAAGACTGACACAGGCAATTAAAAACACCGGAGACCTATACGAACAGCAACACGGATTTAGGAAAGGACGGTCGACAATCGGAGCTATAGGTGACGTGACGAACATCTTTCACGCGGCGAACAGGGGCTGCCATGCAACCAGACCACTGGTTCTGTTGGTGACCCTGGACGTTCGTAACGCCTTTAACTCTGCAAAATGGACAGCGATACTGGGGGCGTTGAAGTTGACTTTCAAGGTTGACTCCTACCTCCTTCGTATCATACGGGACTACTTACGAGACCGAGGACTGACGTATGATACTTTGGACGGAAAGAAATAGAAACGCGTGACAGCGGGGGTGGCGCAGAGTTCCATTTTAGGCCCCGACTTCTGGAACGTACAATACGACAATTTGTTGAGACTAGACGTGCCCTCAGACGCGCGTCTCATTGCCTATGCCGACGATGTGGCAGCCGTGATAGTCGGACGTGACTATCACTTGATTCAGTTAAAGCTGAATCAGGTCATGAGACGCGTGAACGAATGGATGACAGATCACGGACTGCAGCTCGCGCTGCAAAAGACTGAGTTGTTGCTGCTGACTCGCAGACGTATACAGACGGTGGTTCCGATGACGTTAGGGACGGAAAAACTGGAAACCAGGAGCGAACTCAAGTACCTTGGCGTTACCTTGGATACCAAACTGAGCTTCTGGCTCCACCTACGAAACGCGGCGACAAAGGCAGCAGAAAAGACCAAGGCTCTAAGTAGACTGATGGCCAATACGAACGGACCGAAACAGAACGTTCGCAGACTGCTAATGAGCGTTACCCACTCGATTTTGCTTTACGGAGCGGAGGTTTGGGCCGACGCAATGAATATCAGGAAACGCACGAACGCCATCAAAAGCGTATAAAGGGTGGGGGCGTTAAGAATCGCGTGCGCGTATCGTATCGTGTCTGAGAGCGCCGTTTTCGTGATTGCTGGGGTCATTCCCATCGATCTGCTCGCGGCCAAACGGAAGCGAATTGTGTGACTGAAGAACGGACGAAGACCATCGAGACATGGCAGAGACGGTGGACGACGGACGAAAGAGGACGGTGGATGAAAAGACTAATACCCGAAATCGGTCCGTGGAAAGAGAGGAAATACGGAGAGGTGGACTTCTACCTTACCCAATTTCTGTCCGGACACGGATACTTCCGTAAGTACCTCTGCAAGATGAAGAGGGTTGCCTCTTCAGAATGCAAGTACTGCGGATGGGCTTGGGACGATGCGGAGCACACATTTTTTGTGTTTGAACATTGGACTGAGCCACGAATAGAGTTACAGACGAGGACAGGAGCGATCACGCCAGAAAACGTGACGAAAATAATGATGACGGACTGCGGACAGCTGGCGGTTGATCGCAAAATACGTTATGAATGTGCTTCAGAACAAAAGAGCAGATGGATGTTTGGACGATTGAAAGTCTATGAAGAATGAATGTAATATCGAGTATGCATGAGAATCTGAAATGAAAGATATGAACGTGAAATGACCACGCAAGGACTGCCGCCCAGGCTGAAGTAATGTGTATAACAGTTCCGGGCTGGTGTCGGTGCAACACGGAGATATGTGTTTAGTGCGTAGTGACATGGGTTTTTCTGTCGAGTCGCACATACTCCGGTGGTCGTTTTTCAGGACCATTCTTGCTGAACGACCATCGGAGATGCATAAACAGCATTCACAGACTCCGAAAAAAAAAAAAAAATAAAAATAATAATAATAATAATAATAATAATAATAATAATAATAATAATAATAATATGCTTAAAAGGCAAATGAGTATATTTATAAGAATGTGTATTAAGGGGAAGGGTGAAATAATTACAATTGTTAATTATGCTATATATTTAATTTAATTGTAAAAATAAAATGGCATAAAAAGCCTCCACTGAGTAAGTGGAGGAAAAAACCGAAAATTAACATGTAATATTTGTGTCGAGGTCTACGATGGCTCGATCGCTAGAGCGAAGGACTAGTAACTTGGTGATCCGAGTTCAAATCCCGGTCTCGGCCGATTGACACAAGCACCGCTGTAATAATTTACATGTGCTTTGTTTACAAACACATCGTAGACCTCCGTCGTTGATTAGCACCAATATTTGGAAGCATAAATAGAGCGACGTTAAATAATATAAAAGTAATACAATAGATTAGAAAAATATTTGAATTTACAGAAAGAATAATGCATACGCGAAAGAAAAATGTCACTTATAACTATAATAAGTTTCGAGAGCTCTGTTACCAAGTAAATTCTGGCGCGTTAGAGATGAGGCTAAAGTGAAAAGGATCTTCTGCCAATTCTCCTACGCTACGTGGTGACTCCTAACATCTTAGGAAACGGGGACAGCCCTTGACAAGCACGGTAGTAAAGGGGCCCAAAAGCCGCTCGAGAAGTCCCTCAGAGATCTGCACAGGGGTGAATCTCAAAAAGGCCTGAATACCAAGTTCACTGATTCACACTAACAGACAGCGCGCCTAACTGCCACGGTTTTACAATTTTCAACTGCGTCGCAAAATATGCACAATACACGTGTATGGACATATACTCGTCGATATCTGTACTATTGTAGAGGTTTTGATGCACACGACAATCACTAAACAGTACACAGTTCGTAGAAATACTACGTAAGCGACTTAGCGTAATGTGACACGCGCGAATTATGCTAACAAACGGCAAATAAAACGATTTAACACGGGAAATCGCTGTGAACGGTTTGAATTTCGAGGACAAAATGCCCTTTTCTGGTGGGGAAATCTGCGTTCTTCCTCGGAATTAAGAAAAGGCTAGAAAGAGATAAAGAGTGTGAGCGAGAGCGAGGGAGAAGGAGAGAGAGGGAGAGAGCGACACTGTAATACATAAAATAAATAAGATAAAACTGGGAGAAGAAAATGAAAATTGACTTTATTTTCCGACCTGGCTAAATTAGGGACCCAAATTTATACATATGTACCGAATATCTATACATATATACAAGTTCAAGAGGCGTCATAAATACAGCCGCTTCGCAGATTCTTCGGTCCCCAGCGCTCCGAATGGTTGTAAAGACAGCGGCCTGTACAGTTTCGGAAATGCGCACCATGGTACGTGCTAAATGCGCCAAGAAAAAGATTATATACATATATATACATATACATATATAGACATACATCCTTGCTGTTTTCTCTGACCAGAAATTTTCTTCGCAAGACTGTAAGACATACATATATATATATATATATATATATATATATATATATATATATATATATACAAATCATATACATACATATATATACATACATATACACACACACATACACACACACACACACACACACACACACACACACACACACACACACACACACACACACACACACACACACACACACACACACACACACACACACACACACATATACATACACATACATACACATAAACATACATACATACACACATGAGGCACCTTTGGTTTAAATCACTAAATCATAAACACATATACTGTCAAAAAAAATCAAACAACCCCAAGATTTCTTGCGTTTTGTATATAATTATAAATGTATATTCACATACGTTTATATAACTTTAGATATATTTCGAAGAAGGTTGAAAAAGCAAAGTTCAAAACTTCCTTTCGAATATGAGACTTAAGTTCGAAATACAAGGGACTATTATCCTGAAAAAAATGGTTTTAAGAAGTACGGTTTTAAATTAGACAACACTTATCCTTCCTTATTAATATAAAAATTTTATTACGCATTTCAGTTAAGAAATGAGGGGTCGGTGTTTACGGGAAAGCAATAAATTTGCACCTTCGAAACTAATAGCACAGAGTAATTGATTTACTTATATATTTTGACTTTGTTGAACAAGTGTTCGTATTTTATTTTTTGGTGATGCCAATGTCTTTTTAAATTAATAAATATTTTTATCGGTCTTACAGTCTTTATAATATAATATATTACCTAAAAATCAGTTAAGTTCCTGAGGAATAACCGTAGCGGTTCCAAACGTCGGATACCAAAGGTGAATCTAAATTTAAGGTGGTAGGGGCAGTCAGGTTTTCCTTTACTAACATAGAATATTGTTACTTTAATTGTGCTTATGCCGTCCGTATTTAGATAAATTAACAAAGGCCAATAGAAAAATATTTATTAATTAATAGAATATTGTTTTTATTATTTTTATTTTACTTATTATGTTATTTTGATCTTGATTTTATTATTAATTTTCTTTTTATTTTTATTTTCAATTTTTAATATAATTTATTGGAGTAATAAGTTTTATTTCAGATTGTACGAGGATGAATATAATCAAGGACACTTTGACTGTCATTATTTTAGCTAATATATTATATTAGAATATAAAGACTTTAAGACCAATAAAAATATTTATTAATTTACTCTTAATATACATATTCGTGAATGGGTAATTAATAAATAGATTTGTATAATTTTACCTTTTACACTGGTGCTGAAGATTATTACGAAAAATTTTCTTTAACTTTAACCATTTGAGATATTTCGGATTATTTTTTAACATTTTATTAGAAGAATTCTGTGCAGTCAGGTTGCCAGTAGTAAATTGTATATAACTGAAATTATTTTTAAATAAATCAAATATTACAATCAATAACATAAAATATCGATAATGATTAGAAAATAAACATAATAGATTTTAAAATATTATTATTTTTTATTGATTTTTGATTATTTTATGGAACGGAAAAAATACGCTAACAATAAATAAGTTTCTAACATACTTATTACTTTTTAAATATTAATAAATTTGACGAATGATATTTATTTGACTATGGAAAAAAATCCTTACATGTGTAATGAAAGTATACAATTTAATATATAGAATAAGTAATTAAATAATTAATTAATTAATAACTATTTAGTTAATTCATAGAATCTACGGAAAAGCTATAATGCAAGCCACGAAAAAGAGAGTAAAAGTACATAAATCAAAATATATTATACACAAACAAACAACAACAAGCGATATAATACAAAAGAAAAATTTAGTATTTAATTATGTTCATGCACAATAATCGAGTCGGAATCAATTATCCATCCATAGCACGAATCCCAGCATTCCTCAGACGTCAAGACCATCTAAAAATTCATATAGGTGGTTTGGAAAGAGAGTAATATTCTCAATCGAGAATTCAAGATAAAGCTCAAAGCGAAAGGAATTGAAGGTGAAAGAGAAATCAAAAAAATCGCTCGCCACGCGATTTCGATCTGGTCCAGGGTGGTCACTGGGCATTCACGCCCACGTCCGGTACACCGATGACGCTTGTCAACGTGGAAACTGTCGACAACACGAGTTGTATTCATCTTCCTGAAACCGGAAAACAACGCGAGATGGCTGGCAAGCGATCGGAATTATCCGATGGGTACAAGAAAATATACAGATTAAATTAATAAATATTTTAATTGCTCTTACAGTCCAATTAAATCAATCGAAAATAATACGTAATAATATTAATATATATATTTATATTAATACTAGTACATCAATATACCTTAATAATAAAAACAAAAAAAAATTAAAATTAAAAATTATAATGATAGTCAGGCTGTGTTTGTATTAAATTATTCCCGTAGACTAATCTGAAAATAAAAATATTCTAAAATATTGCGAAATATTAGTATGTCAAATATCTCCCTTCCACCTTTTTGTCTTATGAATTTCGCGACTATATACAAAGCGCTACAGAGCTCGTATCTGGCAATACAATACATCATTTGAAAGGTCTTGACATAACGTACAAAACGACGCAATGTATCATTAGTTTGGATTTTACGTTCAAAAGTTATAGACGTGTAAACACGGAGTTCACTAACGCCGAAATTTGCGCTATTTTAAAGTTTTCCTTCATCAAAGGCAAATTCGCTAGAGAAACGTTCTGTGAGATTAATGGTGTTTTGGGGGATGACACGCTATCACTTTGAACCGCAGAGGAATGGTTCCGATGATTCAGAGCCGGTGAAAACGACATCACGGCCATAAGCCAGTCGGTGGAAGACCTGAGACGACCAATGCCGATCAAATAATGGAATTCATCGAGTTAGACCGGCATGTGGCATCTCGTGACATCGCCCAGGAGATGAGAGTTAGTCACCAAACCATTTGAAACGATCTATAGAAGGCTTGATACAAAAGAAGCTTGATGTTTTGGTGCCGCATGATTTGACCCAAAACCTTCTGGACCGAATCAACGCCTGCGATGTGCTGCTGAAACGGAACGAACTCGACCCATTTTTGAAGCAGATGGTGATTGGCGACGCAAAATGGATCATATACGACAATATCAAGTGAAAGCGGTCGTGGTCTAAGGCCGATGGACCGTCCCAAACAGTGGCTAAGCCGGGATTTTTATGGGAGGTTTTATCGCACCCACCATATAGCCCGGACGGAGCTTCGCCCGGTGGAGCGTTCCAAACAGTGACCAAGCCGGGAATGGCCAGGAAGGTTTTGTACTGTGTTTGGTGGACTTGGAAGGGAATCATCCACTATGAGCTGCTCCCATATGGCCAGAAGCTTAATTCTACCATCTACTGTGAACAACCGAACCACTTGAATCAGGCTATCGACCAGAGGCGTCCACAATTGTCCAACAGGATGAGTGTAGTGTTCCACCAGGACAACGCCAGACCACACACTTCGTTGATGACTCGTCAGAAGTTAGAGGAGTTCGGTGGGCGGTTTTATCGCATCCACCATATAGCCCGGACATAGCGCCAAGTGATTACCACCTGTGCCTGTCCATGTCGAACGCCCTTGGTGTTGTAAAGTTGGATTCAAAAGAGGCTTGTCAAACATGGCTGTCCGAGTTCTTCGCAAATAAAGAGAGGGGTTTCTACGAGAGGGGTATAATGAAGTTACCGTCTAGATAGAAACAGATTATCGAACAAAACGGCGGATATTTGAAGTAAATCCGACCACTGTATGCTTTTAGATCAAACTTAAGCAGTTTTGGAACGAATTTCGCTGACACTCGCTTCATGCCCAAAACATCCATGGCATAAGCCATGCAATATACCAGTATCATTAACAACTTCTCTGATAATGATTAGATGATTTTTCAACAGATCTATAATAGTTAATAGCATGGCATGAGCAAATATCTTCAGCAATTTTTCGAATATTGATTCGACGATTTTTTAACATAATATCTTTCACTGCTTTAACCTGTTCATCTATTGATAACGTGATAGAACATCCAGGATGAGGTTCCCTCTTCTCTCGGCCTCGTTAGAACAACTTGTACCACTTATACACATTCTTTTTTCTCAAAGTAGACTCACCGAATTTGAGAGCACTAAATTCCATTTTTAACAGAAAATTTAATGCAAACTCTTTGCTCTATTTTTTTGATAAACGAAAATCGCCGAGTACACGAACTTCTTATAATTTTGTATGCCTGTCACAAACAAACAAATAATGCTATTGAACTAAAGTGGTATATATAAAAATCGGTACACCTGTACCAACACAAACTAAAACGACTCGATAATCAACAACTCCTCGATATTCAAAAGTCACCTTATAATTTGAGCACACATCGTATATATATGTATATATATATATATATATATATATATATATATATATATATATATATATATATATCGTAAAACTTATAACAGTAGAGTAAATTTCCATGATCCCCCAATGAAAATTAATGTTAATCGATGAATTGAAATACTCACTGCTACATTCAGTTTTATGTACTTTTTTTAACGGCGTATGCTCGCGTAAAGCTCGCTGCAATCAAAATTGCTATGTGGGTAGCATAACGGAGGTCGTGGCTGAACGTCCGAAAATGACTATCGGATCTGTTCAATTCATTCTGAGTTGTGTTTGTTGTATTTTTTGCAATGCTGATTACAAATTAGTGACAATGGACGGAAATTAAAATTTCAGGGCTCAAACCATACAGAGATAATCTAGAATGTATCTTGGGAAATAGTAAAATTTCTAAAAAATATTTCGCGCTTTAGATTGTGCCAATCAAAAACACTTTCTGTAGACATTGACTTCTCACCAAAGGCCTTCTGCCATAGTCTGAACATTTTAAAGAGCAATATTTTATTTCATTCACAAAATTTAATGCTATATTTTGTTGAATAATTTCAGACATTATAAAATTTTGAAGCGACAGCTTTTCTTTGTTACCAAAACACAAGCATAACTATATGAAAAATGAAGATCATTACGTGAAATTTCATGTACTTCTAACTTAAAAATAGAAACATTTGTTCGATTGAATCGATAAATTCGCGAAGTTTAAATTGAAAAGTCTACTCATATTTGTACACAGTAGTACATTGATTTATATTACAATACACTAATTTATAGTACAAGAGCCAGATTTTTGCCATCAACGCACAATACATCGCTCAATTGCAGGAGCATATACTAATACGTGAATATTTAGACTATACGCGTTTGACATGGCTTTTCGTTTTGTTTGTGCTTAATTCCATTCTTAATTATTCTTAATTCACGCTCAGTAAATCGCTCTTTTGCAGGAGCATATAGTAATACATATAGCTTTACTGTAACCATACGCGTTCTACTTGGCTTTCCGTCTTTTGCTATGTATATTGTTTAATTAAAAGGAGCTTATACTAATAACACTATGGGTGTAAAGGGTACCGAAGATTTTTTAATGAAACAAGAACGGTGCTTAGATTTATTAGTGATATTCAAATCCAATGCGTCTAAACAGAAAGCTGCAAACAGACTTTACGTCTAAATAGTAAATATGTGTTGACCTCCCTAAAACTACCAATTGAAAATTGTTGAAAATTAAACAATTAGTTGAAAATAAATTACTATTAGAGGCAGGACTAGAGTGGATATGCTTAGTTAAAAGAGATTGCGATAATGAATTCCCAAAATTTATAGAATTTAAAAAATTATTAGAGGCTAGGATTCAAAGTCTACATATCGTCGAAGAATATGATGAGTTTATCAGATCTAAACATAGCTACAGTGAGAAAATTCGCATTAAAATAATATCAAAGCTGACAAAAATTTAGATCATTTAATAAAAATACGTTAGCACACGTTACCACTTTAAATTTCAATAAAAATAATGCTACACCTTATTCCTTTTGTCAAGGATCGCATTTTGTGAACTATTGTAAGCAGTTCAAAGATCTTGTACCGGCCAAGAGGAAGGAACATGTAGCACAATCTAAACTCATCTTCCACTGTCTAAACGCTAAGCATTTAGCTAAGAATTGAAAACTGTCTCTCAAAAGCTAACTGTTACGTTTGCAGTAACAAACATCATACGAAGCCAGTCAACATTGTCGTATCCGGTTTGAATGGCACGACTAACGTAATTGCTCGAGCTGAAGTACAGCTTACTTTGAAATCACTAATAAATACAGAATTTTCTCTTAATTTTCAAACCTTAGTAGTGAAGCGTGTCTCCAATTTGCTGCGAAGAAACAAAATCGTTTCTGGACATTCGGACCACATCCATGAGCTGCACTTAACTGACCCATACTTTGAACTACCAAATACGGTGGATTGTATTCTAAGCTCGCCTGTTTATGATGCCATGTATTTGCCAGAAATACTCAAATATAAATAAACTCAATCTCCACATACCAGTCCGGTGGCACTGTCGTAAGTTTTGGCTGGGTATTAATCGCGAACGCAAACACCGATAATACTAAGGAAACAACGGCAGATCATTTAGTAGTAGATCATCT
This sequence comes from Sycobia sp. Sy_11, assembly GCA_018907035.1. Classification (NCBI taxonomy): domain Eukaryota; kingdom Metazoa; phylum Arthropoda; class Insecta; order Hymenoptera; family Epichrysomallidae; genus Sycobia; species Sycobia sp. Sy_11. The sequence goes on from JACCIC010000102.1 coordinate 615,351, forward strand.
GCCTTCTGAGGCAATCAGTCACTTCTGGGAGTCAGCAGAGAATCTTCAGGAATAGCATATGTCCCCTGCAGAACAAAAATTTGGGATCATCTCAAAAATAAGTATTGTAACAATCGGACGAAGAAGGGTGTGTCACTTTAAGGGAACCATATAGCCAACGTGGTCCCTCTCGTCCGAAGGGCTATAACTCAAGGGTGGATGTTTCGCGTGTTCAACGCCCTCCTGAATCCGAGATGACTCCTCCCAAGGCAGGAGTTTCGGGTCAAGAGGGAGTATCTCCGGATTAGAAACGGGAATATACGCGACTCGGAACATCTATCACTTCCCCTGGAGTAGGTGCCAGGGTCAAGAGGAAGTGAAGGAGGGGGCAAAACCCAGTCCCGCAGCAGGAGCGGCGGGACGAGAAGAGACTCCCAAACCGCAATCCACTACTCCTGAGAAACTATCCTCAGGATTTGATGGCGTATGACACTGGATGATTGAGAATCTAGTGACTCATCCGTTCCTCCTGAAGCTGAAGCTTCGGGCCCTGGGCCGAGAAAACAATATGCTTTCCCCAAGGCTGACTCTACTAGAGCGAATGGAGAAGAATCTCCTGGCAGCCTTAGAAGATTTCAAAGCTAAGGCAGAAATCGCGAAGACAGCTGAGATTCTACTGCTCGATCTCTGGAAAGAATTGCGGGACCGACAAAGTGGTCCTCGACAAGTCGTTTCCATTGTTAACCAAGAGTTAGAGCAGTTGAAAGAGTCAACCAGCGTTTGGAATGCTTTCTTGAGCCTATACCGACGACGCCGGGAACAAGCATAAGTCGAGGAACTGACGGTTATACTCGCTTATCGGAACGCTCCCGAAGCTTTCGCGAAGCGAGTGCAAGAAGAACTAACTCGGTCCCGCCAAGAGGCTCGTCGGTTAGGGGAGGGTATCCCCTCTTCCCTCCAAAAATTTGCCGAGATGTGCTGAAGAGGGACCAAGGCGTACTTCTGGTTCTCCTGTCGGTAGAGGCAGGGGAAGACCCCAGTGCCCCACACAAGTCGGACACTTGGCCTGCGGCATCTCGGCAAGAAAGTATGTCGCATCCCCCTCTAAAGAAGTTCTGGTCCTACCTCAAGGACCCAACTGGACGATGGTATCAGCACCATAGGTGCTATTTCTGTGGTCAACCGAACGTCACAAAAGAAGTAAAATGTCTTAATCGTGACGTCCATAAGTACCTCAAAAAAACGGCTTGGTTCCTTAATAATTAATCGGATAGTTCCGGGGATATATCTCCATTTATATATATATATATATATATATATATATATATATATATATTTATATATAAAATATTTTTATTTGTTGTCATTGTATATAAAATGCTGTTATAAAAATTCTCTTTTCTTTTCCGTTATCCAAAGTATCCCTTTCTTGGATTAATCCTTTACACCTTTCCATTTCGGGTGCAGATTTGCACACATCATAAAGTACACAACATCTGGAAGAGGATGTAACCCATATAGGAATTTCTTCCTATGTGTTAGAGGAAAAATTGTAGGGAAAATAAAAGAAAAGAGGGAGATGGAGATATAGGTATATTCTAATAAGAGAGAATATAGCAATTTTTTAAATAATTATTGAAAAGTAAAACCTGAATGTTAAGTTTTTGATAAATTCTCTTACAAAAAGTTATTGAGTAATTCGGTGACAATATCATATGCATAATCGATTATTTTGTTTTATTCTTTTTGGATAATACTAACATTCGTTCTGGGATAATATTACAATACGAATAAGACGATTATTCTCTTTGATAATATTTTTGAGTAGAACCTAACTGTGCCACTGTTAACTCGAATACATTCTTGACAATACATTCGTTTCGTATAGACAAAGTATAGTTTATATTATAATGCAAAGAAAATATTTGAATTCACTTCTTTCGACGTTGGGTTGCAAGTTTTCGTAAGAGATAAAAAAAATAAAAAATGATAAAAAAATAAAAAAATTCGTAATAGAATAATTTTATTGATTTTATTCAATATAAAAACAAATCGTTTAATAATTCGAATATTTTATATATTTAGTCTGATGAATTATTAGTGTGAGAGAGAAAGAGAAAAAATAACATAGAATCGTAAGTTATAAGAATAACAAGCGTGTGCGCATAACTTGATAGTAGTTATTCTTGTTCTCCGTAAGATGGCGCCCTTGGTCCATCTAACATACCTATAAATTCTCTCTCTCACACCTAGTGTAAACGGAAACGGGCGTTAACATAGCGTGAGTGCATAATAGGTAGTGATAGGCTATTATTTATTATAATTTTACAAAATTTAATAAATCTCAAAATTTTTGTTCATTCAAATATAAAATTTTTTCTTTCTTTTTTCTCTGTAATAAAAAATCTCTTAATATCCCCTATACCTGATTATTCTATCATCCTTTTCTGGATTATTGATAATACATTAATATAATTTATTATTAGAAATAAATAAATTCCAGGAAAAAAAGGTACGGCCGAGGAAAAGTAAGAGTAAAGAGGTAAAAATGGTCTGTTACTCGGAACTACTATTTGAAGCATAAACATAGATTGTCGTACGTTAGTCGCTGCCTGCTTCAAGAGGAGAAAGCACTTACTTAAGCATATATAATTTATTGCGCCTTATTCTCCTTTTCATTTATCTGTTTCCCAAAAAATCTAATAGGGGTTCTTTACAACTCTGTTAACGGGTATTTTTACCGGTTATCAATTAAATAAGTACCCCATTACAATATATATATATATATATATATATATATATATATATATATATATATATATATATAATATAAAACAAATCGAAATAATCTAGATAATATTTTCTTAAATATAATTTTCTTAGATATGAAGCTCAAAAATAATTATTTCTTGTAGTATTTTATATCACTGAAAAAATATTTGCTAATATCAAGTAAATATTTATGTGCCTTATATCGGATAAAGAATTATTTCTTAAATTAAAATTAAAACAAATATTTTCTTATATTCCCAAATAAGTTGCTTCAAAAAGGAAAACCAGAATTGTAGTTTTAATAACTAACTTAATTTGAAAGGACGAATAGGGAGAAGGTGAAAAAAATGTAGAACAGAAGATTTAATCAATCTATTACAAAATCGAAAATTGTATTCAAATAGTAAAAGAACGTAAAATACATTGACGAACAAACTAATAGGAACAACCAACGGTACGCACACACCACACTCTTCGTTCCGTTACTGTCGTCTCTCTGCCGTTGCCGTTTCTTCTCAATACTCTTCACCTCGCCCCCCCCCCACTTTTCACAAATCTTTTTTGCAGATGTGCATGAGTCAATATTAGATTTTCCCGTCTACAATATTATGCTATTGCATTTTCGTCGAAGGGACGGAAAGTCCCAAACTTTCCTAAGACAATGAATTGTAAAGACGAACTGCAATAAAATGTAAAGACCGCGCACATCTGGAGAGTGGGCCGCTACTCGAAAAGATCGGCAAGCATTTGTTCTTATATATACTTTAGTAAATTATATTCTAGACATACTATAAATGAGTTTAACTCAGACTACATTCGGCTTGTTTACATTATTTAGACATACCACTGAAAAATACAACAAGATTCTAAAAAATTCCTTCATCAAGAACTTATTCGCTTGAACTAAAACGACCTGAGCTAGATATTTTCCAACATTCGTTCATCTAAGCCGAATGAGTTATGATTGATTATTTCTCGATATTGGCTAAAAAGTAAGAAATTATTTACCTAGATTACCTCATAGTTTTTATTATTGCTGAATATCAAGCAAAAATTATTTTCTTTAATCTGGAAATTATTTATCACCCTAAAAAACAAATTTCCTATTTATTAGCTCATATATTAAAATATCAATCTTATATCATTTTAATTCAAGCAAACAACTTCTTGGTGAAGGAATTTTTTTAGATGAAGGTTCTCTTATTTGAAGCAACTTATTTCACAATCTAAAAAATATTTATTTAATATACAGTCGCATAAAAATTTATTGACTACATTTTAATCAATATTTACTAATATTTATCTAGTATGTTTTTTAATTCAACGATTAAATGGATAAATAACTACTTTCAAGATCTTAATTTCTTACATTGATATATCGGTTTCATAAATTAAGAAAATAATAACCTTGCTTTTATTACTGTAAAAAACAAATTTACTGCTCTTTAATTTATAATGGAAAATATGAATTATAATATAAAAGATCAAAAATAAATATAAAATATTACTTATTTCTAAATATAAGAAAATATTTATTTAAAATACTTTAATTGTACTTTTGTCGACTGCTTATATATAAATTAATAAATATTTTTTCATTGGTCTTACAGTCCAATCAAATCAATCGAAAACAATACATAACAATATCAATAGATATCTACACATCAACATCAATACATCAATACACAAAAATAATAAAAACAAAAATAAAATTTAAGTTAAAAATTATAATGACAGTCAGACTGTCCTTGTTTACAGTCACCCCCGTAGACTAATCTGAAAATAAAATATTAGCTGAAAAAATTTTTTTATTAGTAAAGTGCAGTCTGATTGTCCCCAACACCTTTACCCAATTGAAAACCCAGTCCAACGCCTCAAGCCCGCCACGGCTCCTCATCAGGGGCTGACGTATAATGCAGGGAATTCGTTAAACCAATTTTTATATACTCGTCCAAAGCTACAGGACGACATGGATGTTATTATTATAAGGTGACGTTTTTTTTAGTATGTATTGGGTCTACAAATCAGTGTCCGCCGTTTAAAAAGGTACAAATAATATCATTCAAAATATTGTCCATCACTTTCTACTACTTTTGAGCATCTTTCGGTCAGCAAGTGGATAACCCGTCTAAAAAATTGCTCGTCTTTTAAGGCAATCCACGAATCGACGAATTTCTTCAATTCCTCGTAAGAAGTGAAATTCTGCTCAGCTAGACCATGAGTCATGGACCGGAATAGGTGGTACTCGGAATACGGCGGATGGGGTAGGACGTCCCAATTCAGTGCTTCTAACGTTTTCTTTACGATTTTTGCAACGTGTGGCCATGCGTTTTCATGCTAAAAAATGACTTTATCGTGCATTTTGGCATATTATGGACGTTTAATCTTCAATGCTCGGCTCAATTGCAAACATTCCCCAGTGACGGTTTGATTGTGTTGAAGTAGGTTGTAACAGATTACTCCAAGCTGATCCCACCAAATGCACAGCATTAGCTTCTTGCCATGAATTTTTGGCTTCGCCATCGAAGTAGAGGCATGCCCGGGTTTACCCCATGACTTCCTACGCTTTGGCTTGTCGTAGTGAATCCACTTTTTGTCTCCCGTCACGATTCGATGTAGAAATCCTTAGCGCTTTTGCCTTTTGAGCCATGTAAGGAACCCAATTTCCTTGCTTTTGAACCATACCCAGGGTTTTGAGATGTTGTGAAATAGCTTGCTAAGTCACTCCTAATTTGTGGATCCAATCTTTGTGGACGTGCAGTGTCGATTGGGATTCGCCTGTTTTAGGTCGAATTCAGAAGGAGTGGCTTCTCTACAGACAATAGCTTGCTGACTTAGGGAAGATTCGAATTCCACGTTGGGTAAATCAAAGCAAGTCTGAATCCATGCATTTGCATCGGTTTTGTGGTGCTTCTAAGCGTGCTTTGGCAGCAGTAATTTTTGTAGCTGTTCCAAGGACCAGATGTGTACCACGGTTGCTTATCGCTAAATCAAAACTAAGTTAACTTAAAGTTGTAAGTTTACGAAAGTTGGAACTGTGTGATGTATCATTATTAGCCAAACTAGAATTCTTTCCAAATTAGACTCTTCTCCCGAACAGATTCATTGTTGGTCTGATTCAAAATTCGTTCTGGCCTGGCTAAGATCACATCCATCTCGTTGAAAATCATATGTTGCAAATAAATTTAATAAGATTATAACTATCATGCCCACAACTAAATAGAGACATGTGCTATCCGCGCACAATTCAGCAAATTTGGCAACCAGAGAAAATATTACACTACAGTTACAAGAATCAAGTATCTGATGGTCAGGACTTATTTGATTGAGAATAAGTCCTTATGACCGATCCAATCATCTAATTTAGACATTCGTCGATCAACTGAAATATGGTTCATTCGAGACCATCAAGATTGGGAAGAATGGTTTGTGCAATTTTCATCGTTCGATGAGTTACTAGCTATTATAGCTTATTATCTTCGTTGGTGTAGAAATCTCTCAGTTTCTAAAGAATAGAAAAGAAAAGGTTGCTTATCGGCTGAGATGATTTCAATATCAACTACTATTTTAACTAGATCCACCCAACATTCGGTTGTTTTCAATGAGTTACGAATTTTATTTTCATAATGCCAACTTCCGTCAACAAATCCGTTATACAAATTAATGTCGTTTATTCGGACTGATAATTTACTTAGTGTATACGGTAGAATGCACAACGCTTTTTAATCTGAATCAGACAAGCACCCAGTGATTCTATCCAAAACGCATCATGTTACCGCTTCACTTATTAGAAAAGCTGACCTTTGTACTTTACATGACAAACTTACAATTGTACAAAGTTGTTTATCTAGAAGTTACTGGATAATGCATGCTTGAAACATTATTTGTCAAGTAGGACGGCAGTCAGGCAGTCAGGACGGCAGTCTTTCAAAAGATATTTGTACAGAGTTATAGACGAATCAAAATTATCGTTCGAATTATTTTCAACTCTCTTAGCTGATATTGAGGCGTATTTAAATTCTAGAGGACTCAGCACAATTAGTTCGGATCCTGTAAATGTGTGGTGTGATTACTCCAGGTCATTTTCTCATTGGTGGTTTACTTGTAACACTCCCTGAGCCATTTTTTAAAATTGACGAATCTCAAACGCTTTGCTCTAAACGAATGTTAACGCAGATGATGAGAAATCATTTTTGACAGAGATGCCAAAAGGAATATCTTGACCAGTTACAACAGAGAACCAAATGGCTTAAGCCTAATTATAGCCTTCAAATTGATGATTTAATTCTACTCACGATAACTTGATTCCTCTACCAAAATGGCATGTTCTGCATAAAAAGAAGATATCCATCGTCTGCTTAAAAAATATGCTATTCACCATTCCATTTTGTTTGAATTTCAGTTGGCATCACTACAAAAATATTCACAGTATATAATAGAAAAACGAAAATATACGAAATACTAATATATATTGTATGTATATTACATTGTACTGTGATGTCTGGGCATATTCGCCCTTTCGTGCGCATCAACTTTATTCGAAGTGCACATGTATATTTTTATATATACGTATATGTACCTTCGATGTACCCTGGCTTGTTTCGAGCCTGGAATTTCCTCCACTAGCTCGGGAATATTAAACAATTGAATAAGAAAATAGCTATTCCCGATTATTTTATGTTAGAATGCTTCCTACGCTTGGTTAGATAGACCGGACTCCAAGGGCTTCACTTGAATACGAATTCCTTTTCTTTCAAAAGGAAAGCCGTGTTCGCCTCGGCCTACCGATATCTATTTCCCCATATAAGAACATTTATGTGTTTATTTGTGTATATAAAAAAAGAGAGGGGCATGTATAGTCCTACCATGTAGGAGGATCAATCAATTCTCCGGATTTAATGGAAAGAGCAAGAAAGAGGAGAGAGAATGAAAATAATAGTTGAATTATAATTATTTTTATTTCTAACTTTATTTTCTGCTGTTGCACACGGAAAGAGAGAGAGAAAGAGAGAGATGCCGATATCACGTTCCGGAGTTTCCTTGAGGCTACTGCCTGGCTTCCTGACGGACTGCTCCTTGACTGAGAGTGCTACTGACTGCTCTGATACTGATTCTGGACTGATACTGCGTCTGATACTGATACTGGACTTTTTGTGGAAAAATCGGGGCTTTATATACCCGATTTTTCTATAGTCATCCGCAATCCCTCTCTCTGCTCCTCGTTTTTATGGGTTATTTTATTTTCTATTTATTTTTCTTATTTCTAGCCTTAATATTAGTGTAATTTTATAATTTTTATTAAAAACATTTATAACAATTTTTATGTTAAATATTTATTTTATTTACAATATGGTTTAATTGTTAAAAGTACTGATTTTACTGCAAATTAAACAATAAAAATCGTGCACTAGCGCAGCACTAATGTACATATTGCACTACCTAAAAGTCCTTATATACTTTATAACATACGCTTCTGACGTATGAACTTGCGCAAGTCAACGCCTTATTTCGGCAGGTATTACGAAGTTGTTTTCCTCGCCCAAATAAGATGATGACATGTTGCACGAGATTTAGTCATTTTTAGTTTCGATTTTACTTTTATTCTACAAAAACTCTAACATATATATATATATATATATATATATATATATATATTGTTGGATTGTCCGTTTTCCCCGGCACTTTCGTCCTATACTAATTGCTGCATTATGCGTGTAGTATATACACATGTCTGTGTCGCGCGCTGCTCGGACGCCTGCGGCGCTCCTCGCGGCTTTCATTATTCTCGCTTTTACAGTTGTAGAGTACAGACGTGATTCTTTAGATCTGAATAAAGACCAGTAGATTTGTTAGCATAAATAATATCTTTTCATTTATTATCCTTCCTATATATAAAATCCAACAGGTTATGGGATCCAGCCCGCATTACTGCGAAAATTAGGCAAATTTTTTTTCTCGAGTTACGTGATTTACGTAGACACGAGGGTGAGGCGAATTTTTCGCACGCAAACAAAGATTTTGTGTAATTTCAATTTTAACCGAATAGATTGTTTAGCATTCGCGTTAACGTGATCGGGAGTGTGTGCGGATACAAAAGAAAGGCCTGTTCGTAAATTTTACTAGTGAAAAGTGAATTTAGTGACAAAATTCAACCGCACCACACCTCTCTCTCTTAGATTTTAATTTACAGAAGAGAGCAAACAGAAGAGAGACAAATTGAAAATTTTGTAAAAACAATAGAAGGAAGGAAGGAAGGATGACTGGCAACAGAGAGAGAGAGAGAGAGGAAAATAGTAAGTCTGAAAAATAAAGAATAGATGTAGTAAAAATGTAGAAAAATTCATATAAAATGCGAGTTTCAACTCAAATTTTGCTTACTTACAAAAACAAAAGAACAATTAAAACTGATTTAAAGAAATGTTAAAATTGACTTAAAGAAATATTAAAACTTAACAGACAAAAATGCTAATACACAGAAAGAAATTTGAAAGATAAAAGTAAAATTGAAATTAAAAATAGAAATTACAAAGCAAAAAGAAGAAAGAGAGTTGAAACACGCAGAAAGCATGGAAAGACAAACTCGCAAAAGCGCGCGCAATCTAGGAAACCGTTATTTTACTTCTTAGAAAAAGAGTTCTAAAAAATAACGAATTCCAAGAAAAAAGGGGTGGTAGAAACCAACCGGCACGTGGCCGGCCGCAAGTAACCAAACCTTACCACATGCGTAAATGTAGATAGAAAGAATAAAAATGTGTGCACAATAACCAAAAGCATACATACACGTGTGAAAGAGAGAGAGCGTATGAGACAGTGCGAGTGAAAGCGCATACGACTGTGTGAGAGAGAGAGAGAGAGCATGCGACTGTGCGAGAGAGAGCGCATGAGACTGTGCGAGAGAGAGCGCATGAGACTGTGCGAGTGAGAGAGCATGCAACTGTGCGAGAGAGAGAGCATGAGACTGTGCGAGTGAGAGCATGCGACTGCGCGAGAGAGAGCGCCTGCGACTGAGCGAGTGAGAGCGCATGAGGCTGTGCGAGAGAGAGAGAGAATGAGCGCGCGCGGAGTGGGGAGAGAGAGAGCGCCGCGCGGACCGCTGCGCTATGGTAAAGCATCCACGCGCACCGCTCCGCAGCCGCCAGCCGAATGAACTGAGCATGCGCGAGCCAAGGGGCGGGGCGCAGCCAATCAGAGCGCGCGCTCCCCCCCGGTACGAATGACTAGGGAACGAGAGAATGATCGAACTTGATGCGCGGAGATAGATTCTCGCGTGAATAAGCGAACTTAAAAACGAAAATGCACAGTTATAAGATATCATTTTAAAATCGAATAAGAAGCAAGTTCGAATCGAAAAATCGTACAGGCTTAAACGAAACAGCCCCTATGTGCGTATATACGTCTATACGTGCATACGTAACAATGTACGTAGGAATTTACAGCATTATGAGAGAGAGAGAGAGAGAGAGAGAGAGAGAGAGAATAAGAATAAATGTGTACATGCTTGCAGAACGAGTGAGGCGCGCTTGGCTCACTACCTTGCGTGCACGGCGAAAATGAAGAGAGAGAGAGAGAGAAAGTTAATTCTGCGCCGCTTGCAAGTGAAATGCTGTAAAGCAGTCTTTGGACTGCATGCGCCGTGCCGCGAAAGGATCTCGCCGCATCCGTGGCCAGCGAATCCGTGTCGGGGACGCAGCGTGCGGCGGTGACGCATCCCAACTTAATACAAACAAAATAGAATTGACATTAAGGGGGCAGTTTAAAGTTTAAAATTGGGAGAAGTCGTTGTCGTGCGCTAGACGGTCTCTCTGTACAGGAGTCGCTACTCGCGGCGTACAGGGATCTGATTAGTGGCGCCTACGCATGTTTGCCTTAGACTAAAAGAGGTGAAATAGGTGGCTGGTTAAGAAACATCCAATACGTGCGAGCGGTAAGAGATTACGGTATATATACTTCCTATATATTGTATGAGAATATGAAGGTAGCCGTATTGGATAGTAGAACGTTCCCCTGTAGCACGTGGCCATACTTCCTGGTTGCACGACTGCACGACGGAAGCAGATGTTTAATTACATATAAACGAGTGAAATCCTTGATGGTCGAAATGAGCACGAGTCGATCGGTTAAATAACAGGCCTGTGAGAGTTAGAGCACAGACTCAATAAGACTATTTCGACGTATAGTGTGCACTTAAAATCGTATCGAAAATTAAAAGAGATGTAAGATCGGTGGGGTAGCTAGCGACGAGAAACGCGTACATTTAAAGAGCTTATAAGGAAACTTAAGCTATGCCGGTATACCGAAAGAGCCCCGAGAGAGAACACCAGCCACCGACATGAAAAACTCAGTAGAAGTATCGTGTATAAACTAAGAGCAAGGTTCAGATGAATTAAGCTGGGCTTTCATTTTGACAGGTCTGAAAGAGGAGCAAAAGAAAACCATAACTGGGACGCTCCTGAGAATCTGGAAAGAGAAAAGATTGTACCTCCTTGGCGAGGGACGTAAAATCTACGTCTCTCTAGTGAGTCGAGAGCCAATAAGCATTTATATATATTTTGCTGAAAGTAAAATCGTGCAGATTACGAACTTGCTAAACGAAAACGAGAGAGAGATATTGAAAGTGGCCAATAGGAGTGAAAATACTGCGCCTAGACATACCTGAGGAAGCAGGAAAAGAGATGATAAGTCGAGACGAGCTCAAAAATGCTCTAGACGATCTGGAAAGGAAAAACGAAACGAGAATGGCAGAGATTAGAATAGAAGCCGCAAACGAGCGCGCTAAGTTCTTCGAAATGCAAAAGGAAACAAACCAACAAATGGTTTTTAGTCTAGCGACGCAAATATCGGAGATGATAAAAACACAGCTCCAATCCATTCAACCGAGAGAGGCAGAAAGGGAGGCCACCAATGCCAAGCCAAGGATCAAGAAGATCGAAATTCTAAAGGAGGCAGAGGATAAGGGTCAGTCCAACCAGCCCGAGGAGACAGAGGCAAAAGAGACAGAAACAGAGGAAGAGAGAGAACCAACCAATCCATATGCGTTTGGAGCATACAATCAATGCCGCCCGGTAATCATGGAGGGAGAAATTCAAGGATATTACAAAAGATGCGAAGATGGAAACGTAACAAAATCTATGTCAATTATTAACGATTAGAATATGTTAAATAATAAAACATGTAATTCAGAAAAATCATTTATATCCGAGATTGATTCGGAAAAATCTAATAAGACGGGAGAATTGAAATATAGAGAAAATGAAAAAGAAACAGATATAAAAGAATTGATCGAAAATGATTTGAGATCGGAGATCATGAGATGTGAAAAATTTGAAAAAGAAAAAGAGAAAATTAAGAAAGATCATATTGAAATTGATCTAAGATCGGAAATAAGAAAATATGAAAGATGTGAAAAAGAAAAGATAAGAGATGGAGAAACAGAAAATAACTCACTAGAGAGTTATATAAAAGAAGCCGTGAACACGCTAGTCGAAAGAAAATTAAACGAAGTAAATCGGGAAAATAAATTGGATAATTTGACGGAAAGATTAGAATCGGTTATATCGAAAGACAACGGCGGAAATAGAAAATACAAATTGACAACAGAAATTAAATTTGAAATATTTAACGATTATTTGATGACCGAGTTAAAGACTAAAAGATTAGATTACGTTATGAATATAGAATCTTCGAATCTGGTTAAATTCTCGGAAGGAAAAGTCGCGGATGACAAGCATAGAACTCGTGAAATTATCATAAACCATATAGACATAAATTATTATATGAAAATTGTACAAATAAAATCGCCGGGGAAATTTGTTGAAAAACTAAAAGAATACAAAAGATTAGAATCAAGAACAACGAGAGTTTCCGCGAGAAAGAAATTATATCGTTTAAAATACGTGCCGTCTAGAGAACGCGCCGCGGATTTTTGGTTGCGTTTTGAAGACAAAATACGTGATTTTGAAAGCGCGCCGCGATCGGGAAAGTTATCGGATGACGAAAAACGAGACATCTTTTACAATGCTGTCTCAGGTGCTCTTCCAGAAACTGCACTTGCGGACTGCTTGTTCGAAGGTACAACTGGAGGCGAGATGAGACTCGAAAAATTGAAAGATTTAATATTACAGGTCGAAGCAGCGAGGCCGATGAGAGAGCTTCCAGTAAGCACTATGAATGTGGGAGGCGGTCGATCGTTTCCGAAATTTAATCGGAGGCGACCGACACCTCGGGAGATAATTAAAGATGATGGTAAGAGGTGTTTCGATTGTGGAGCCTATGGTTACTTAGGTAGACAATGCCCTAATCCGGGCCAGATATACTGCTACCGATGCAAAAAGCCGGGCAACCACATTGCGAGGAATTGCAAAGCGAAGCGTGAGAGAGAGAATGACAGACCCAATCATGGCAATAGGTCGTGGACGACCAGAGGCAAAAGCGCATCAAAGCGCAACAGATTCTCACCTCGTGAGAAAGAGGCGAAACCATTCGGTTTGAACACCGAAGTCGAGGAGACGAGCGAACAAGGTAAGAACTTAAAAGAATTATACTATAATTATTTCAATAAAAATGATTTGAGAAAGTTGAGGAAAAACAACGTCATGAAGTTCATAGCGGACTCGGGTGCTACTGAAAATTTATGCAATTGTGAGATAGCATTTGAACAGCTAGACAAAAGCTTCACAGAAAAGGTTAAATGCGCGAATAAACAAGCAAATCTAGATGTAGACGGTATAGGTAACATCAGAGGAACAACAAGTTTTGGAAACGAATTCAATTTAAACAGCGTTTTGTATTCGCGAAATCTAGCCAAGAATTTACTTTCCTTGAGAAAATACGCGGAGCAGGGAATGGAAATTAGATTAAATAATAAGCAAATAAACATAATAGATCCGATAGCGCGAAAATGTCAGGTAATTATGAATCACCGTTTTGGGTGATAAAGTTGAGGCCGCGCAGAAACATAGAAGCAAGCAATTTAGCAGAAACAGAAACAAACAACCATCCATACAGCACTAGAAGCAAGAGTAGCACAGTGGAAAGCGTTGAGAAAGACGAAGCAACTAAAACCATGAATAGCATTGTAAATAAGGCTGCATCAGAAACAGATAGAGTAGATGATGTCGAGTCAGATGCACTAGCAGACACCGGAAGAGACTCGGATCTCCTGGTGACTGCCAATGATAGGAAAGTGCATCTGCCTGCCGACAGCTTAAACATAGTTACTGTAGAAGCTCAAGATATCATTAATGTAAAAAGGGAAACAGACAAATCAAAATTAAGCGATGCCATGTTATGGCATTATAGATTAGGACACGCGTCCGGAAAATATATCGCAGAGTTTGTCAAGCAACACTTAAATTCCAGAATAGATTTAAAACAGGATGACTTACTAGAAGTCTCGAATCGCGAAGCATGTGTAATGGCCAAGAGCACGCGACTTCCGTTCAAGGAGAAGAGACAACGAGCCGATAAACCTCTTAAAATATTGCATGCAGATACAATGGGACCGATATCGCATCCCAAAGGATATAAGTTCATTTTAACTATTTTAGATGATTATTCGAGAGTAGCTATAGCCCATCCGCTTAGGCATAAGAGCGAAGCCGCTGAGTATATAGAAAGAAGCGTCAGAAGTATTAGAAATATTCTAGGAAAAGACGAGAAATTATGTTATTTGAGGTGCGACAAAGGAACCGAATTCATAGGTTCCGAAACTGTAGCATTACTTGATAGATTAGGTGCGGAACTACAGCTGGCCTGTCCAGACACTCCGCAATACAACGGAGTTGCCGAGAGGTTCAATAGAACCATAGAAAACAAGGTAAGGACTATGATGTTGGATTCAGGTTTTGTTCTCTCGACGAATTGTTGGGATCTGGCTGTTAAAACAGCCACATATATCTATAACCGATCACCACATAAATCCATTAACTTTAGTATTCCCATAACTACACTTAAAGCGGGTTTTAAAATTGAAGCGCATAGGTGGAAAAGATTCGGCTGCGTCGCGTTCTTCCGTAAGCAGAGAGGAGGCGACTCGAAGTTCGGAGCCACCGGGATACGGGGTTTTCTTGTAGGATACAGCCCGTCAGGATATACTTTGTTAGTTCCCGAAGAACAAAAATTATTTGAGTCTCGGGATGTTAAATTTATCGAGAAGCTAGTGTTCAGGGACTATTACGGAGGAAGCGAAAATAGTCAACTCAACTTTGAAAGCGTAAATAAAATAGGTAAGGTAGAGTCTCCAAACCCAAGGCCGGAACCGAGAAGAAGTACTCGAATAAAGCAGCAGACCGGGAACATTGTATTTACGTTGAACAACGATCGATATGAACCGAACTCGGAAATAAAGTATCACTCCTTGTTGGCTAAGATGAATCGAGATCCGCAGACATATCGCGAGGTCGTGAATTCGACTGATGCAAACAACTGGGTTAAAGCAATTGATTCCGAATTAAACTCCATGGTAGAAAAGGACGTATTTAGCGAAATAAGTACCGATTTCATAAACAGAACAGGAACCCGAATATTCTCGACTCGCGATGGGTGTTTCGACGCAAGATAGACAGTGTAGGTAACTTAACTTATAAAGCCAGATTGGTAATACGGGGTTCTAAAGATAGAAATAATTACGACGTCAGAGAGACTTATGCACCAGTGTCTAGACTGACGCTAGTTAGATCATTTCTAGCGATCGCTAATAAATTAGAACTTAATCTGAAACAGTTAGACATCGAGACAGCTTTCTTGTACGGAGACATCGAAGAAGATATATATCTTCGAATGCCCGAGGGATATCAGGCGTCCGAACCGAACAAGGATAATATTTTAAAGCTTAAGAAGTCGCTTTACGAGTTAAAAATTAGTCCTAAAAGGTGGAACATAAAATTCACCGAAATAATGAACAAATTGGGATATAAAACCGCTGATTCAGATCCGTGTTTGTTTGTCAGAACCGGTCAAAACGGCTTATACGCGTTGCTATTGTACGTCGATGACATACTGATTATGGGGGAAAGAGAAAGCGAAATTGACGATCTTATAGACAATCTAGCTAAAGAATTCAAGTTGAAACCCTTCGAAAATCCGACCGAATACTTAGGAATAAATATCCGTCGCGACCGAACAAATAGAACCATTGCGCGTCTCAGAGTAAATTTGTGGAGAAATTAATAAATCGATTTGGGTATCGAGACATCAAAAGTAACAGAACGCCTATAAATATAGCCGTCGCCGCGGACGAACACCGCAGAGATCGCGAAGAAGATAACGTAGGGGAAAGTAATAAAAATAACACTAGATATCGTGAAATAGTAGGCTCATTACTGTACCTCGCTAACGCCACGCGACCGATATTTCATATAGCGTGAATGTATTAAGTCGACACCAAGTAAACCCAACGGAAGTAGAATGGGGTATGATTAAACGTATTTTCGGATACTTAGCCGGTACATCTGACAGAGGTCTAATTTTTAGAGGAACCGGTAATAATCTAGAAGCATATTCCGATGCTAGCCTGTCGGATTGTAAGAATTCGTTAACAACGTGCGGACATCTGATCAGACTGTACGAGGATACTGTGGGTTGGAAGACTCAAAAACAACCCAGCGTAGCCTTGTCCACCTGTCAAGCCGAATACGTAGCCATGAGTCTCGCCTGTCAAGAGTTGATCTCCTTACACAACTCAGTTAAAGAAATTTTAAATGTCAATTTATATCCGTTGTGCGTAAATTGCGACAATCAGGCCGCCCAATCCTGCGCTAAAACCGATGGCAACAATCGTCTCCGACACATGATAATGTACTAAACTGATGAAATAAACTGGGTAAAGTCATCCGATCAATTAGCCGACATATTCACGAAAAGCCTGAAAACAGACTTACACGTTAGGATTACACAAGCCGTACTGAATGATTGAAATGATATAAATGTTTCAGATCCTGAAATCGAGGAAGAGAACTGGGACTAGATCTGATTGAACAATGCAGTCAAAAGTCCAGCACCAGGTCCATACCTATACTGATCAGCCCAAAGAGAAACGAGATCAACAAGACGCATAATGTATCAGAGTGAATAATGAAACAAGACGTATCGAAGTTATTTAAATATTGTTAAATGATTAAATTCGGTTATGAAATATGTATGTTGGTCGAAAGCTCCGGACAAAACGAGAGAGAGTGTTGGATTGTGCGTTTTCCCCGGCGCTTTCGCCCTATACTAATTGCTGCATTATGCGTGTAGTATATACACATGTGTGTGTCGCGCGCCGCTCGGACGCCTGCGGCGCTCCTCGCGGCTTTCATTATTCTCGCTTTTACAGTTGTAGAGTACAGACGTGATTCTTTAGATCTGAATAAAGACTAGTAGATTTGTTAGCATAAATAATATCTTTTCATTTATTATCCTTCCTATATATAAAATCCAACATATATATATATATATATATATATATATATATATAATTTTGGGTGTTCTGTTCTTACTATCGTGTAACCGCATCCTTTTCTTCAGACGATTTATTTAGTGCGAATGTTAGTTTTTGGTCTGTAAAAGAATAGATTACTTCTTTATCTATCTGTGGGTTAGTCATTTTAATTGCTTGGCCTTCGAATAATACGCCATATTCATTAATGTAGCAATCATTATTAGGGACCGACTCCCAGAAAGTATATCCGTCTTAAGCATCTATACAGAATTTTCCCGATAGTAAACATGATGTTCCCGATTGTAGATGAAATTTGTCGTCTTGTAAATTTACTCGCGCAGATTGTTGTGATAGGGTAATTTTAAGGGTTCCTTGGACAACAACAGAATTCCAAGTTCCATAGGGGTCGCTTCCGGCGAAGGTCATCGAATATATATTTGTTTGGTTAATTCTGATCCCGTTTATAACGTGATTTTGTCCGAACTAGATTATCCCAGTTAAATGTAATTGTAAACAACTAACTCTACTGATGTCATACAAATATTCAATTTCGCCATTATTAACAACAGAATTATGCGAATGCATCGCGCAGTAATAGATGGTTCTCCGTACCTCTATTTTACATTGTAATGCTTCGGTTTCTTAAAAATCGTTAATTTGATGTAACTGTATATAAGCAAGTTGGCTTATAGGGTGGAGTTAAGGAAAATTGCATTCTCCGACGTCTAATAACGACATGGTTGTTATATCCATGATGTTAGATCCACAATCGTACTCTATCATTGTTTTTGTCGGGGTGATGAAAAATAATGTTAAAAGTATCCTGTATAGGGATATCATCTTTTCTGAAATCATAAAAAGGTTAGTTGCGTAGTCTGCAAGAAAAACAATAGTCATTATAGTTGGCCTAAGAAAAAAAAAACTAGTTGTGACTTTGATTTGGACCTTTGTAGACAACTGAAAAATTGTATGTATAAGTTTATAAATAATATTCGTATGCTTATTTTATTATAGGGTCAGTATGCAGGATGTGAAGCGTTAGGTAGTATAGCGGTGAATGCGAAGTTTCTTTATGTATATATATAAATTTTATAATATAAAAAAAATTTTGAAATGTTTAAAGTGATGGAAATCATTATTTTCTTAGCTAAGGGTGACACTGATTAATCTAGTCTCACCGGTTCCTTCTCTCTACCCTTTTTCTTTTGAGTTATTGTGTCTTTATTTATGTAAGAGATGCGAAGTCTATTCGCATGAACGATCTTACTGCTTTTATTTACTTGAATCCTAATATTATTTTTGTTTAGCACTTCTAATATTTTATGAGGTCCATAGTAATGATTTCCAAATTTATTTCGTTTAGGATCAGACAGTAGGAATACATAATCCCCTATTTTAAAATTCCGTGGATTAATTTTTCTGTCCTATTATTTTTTCGAACCAAATTTTGAGAATACTACATTGTCGTAGGAAAGGCTTCTTCGGTTTGGTTTGACCATTCAAATGGTACATCTTTTTGCAGCAATTTTGTTAATGGCTTTGCAATTGCAGCGAATCTTTCAATAAATCTGCGGTAATATCCGACTAAACCAAGAAACTGTCGCACGTTCTTTGCGTTTTTCGGTCGTGGGAAATCTTTTACAGCTTCTATCTTTTTTTCATCGGGACTAAGTCCCTTTTCACTCAAACGGTGTCCTAAATAATTCACTTCCCTTTTCGGAAATTCGCACTTGTCGGTTTATAATTTCAATCCGGCATCTCGAAGTGTGTTTAGTAATAGTCTCAATTTTCTATCGTATTCTGCCAGTGTATTTGCATATATCACAATGTCGTCCAGGTACACAAACAGTTCTCTGCCTTGTAGTCCTCTTAATAAGGTATCCGTTAACCTTTGGAATGTGGCGGGTGCGTTTTTCAACCAAAAAGGCATATGAACAAATTGATAGTGTCCAAATGGCGTACTAAAAGCTGTTTTAAGTGCATCTCTCGGGTCCATCTTAATTTGGTGAAACCCTGATGCAAGATCTAGTACGGAGTAATATTTTGCACCTCCTACTTGGTCGAATATCTCAGTGATATTCGGCAGTGGATATGCATCGCTTACTGTTTTTTCGTTCAAGGCTCTGTAGTCAAGCACCATTCGCCATCTTGGTCGACTTTCTGAGTCTGCTTTCTTTTTCAATCCAAATTGGGCTATTAAATGGAGAATCGGAGTTCTTTATCACCCCTTGGTTTCATAAATCATTCACCTGTCTATCTATTTCTTCTTTGAGCGAGTGAGGAAATTTATATTGTCGGGCATTGACTGGTTCTTCATCTGTGGTTTTTATTCTGTGAGTTATAGTATCTATTCCAGGCAAAGAATCTCCGCGTAGAAAGAAAATATCACGATTTTTTCGACTAAATGCTATACGTATTCTTTTTCGGTTTCATTAAGATGATCTGTGCATATTATATCTCTTATAGATGCGGTTTATACAGAAGTTAAGTTTTCCGTGGGGAAAACGATGGGTTCATTATTTATTCCCTTTGAGGGAATATTCAGTTCTTCAAATATTAGTTCTTGTGTAAGTGAATAAAGCGTCTTTGTGGATACACTCTCATTATCGAAGTAATTATTTAAAAATTCATTTGTTTCATCGTCTATGTGTAACAATTCTTCGTTCAGCAGTTGTTGTTCATCGTCTTTTTTGCTCTCGTCGCTCTGACTATCGGTAGATGCGTTCGCGAGTAACGAGTCTACCGTATGGTCTATTTCTCCTTCTTCCATTTCCGCGGCTAATTTATTGCGAAGCATCTCTGGTGACACTAATTCAATCGGTTGGTCATGCGTATGAAAAAACTTTATTCGTTTCATCTCGTAGTTTAGTGTTACTCGAACGTCGCTTAAATATCATATCCCCAAAATACCGGAATACGGTATTGGAAAATGATCAGAGACGACGTAGAAACTAGAGATTCCTGCCAAAACTTTATGTTTTAGAGTTCCTAGGGTGGAAAATTGTTCTGAGCTTATCCCCCTCAAGAGTCCTTTCTGTGACTCATTGATTTTGTATTGATGGGGTATGGTTCCTCTTTTTATTAAATTTCCCTTCGATCATGTGTATACTAAGAATCTGCATTTGCCGCCTATTGAGTTTTTGGTAATCACAGTAGGAAGTAACTCCATTGCTTGTTCGACGTCGATATTCACAATGCTATATGCAGGGATGCCTAAAGTTTCATTTCCTAGTCCTAAATTCGTCGTTTGGCCAGCTATGATGAGTTGTTTATGGCTAAAGTTTAATTCAGCGTTAGTTTCTGTTAAGAATTCTGATCCTATGATTTCATTGTACGGAATAGGAAAGTTATCTGTTACAGCAAGAAGTTCGATTCTTTGTCCGGCAATTTTTAATGGTACAGTACCTAGGGTTGTTTCTTTATGATCTCTCTCTCCTGTTAGTGTATAAATTTTTTATTCATTTATGCGTACCCCTTTTGGTATTGACCCTATTCTAATAATGCTTACTTCAGATCCACTGTCTATCATAAAAGAAAAAAGATATTGTGGCCCGAATTGATCCTCTACGTATGGGACGTAGTTGGTTATTGTCGCTCTAAAGGTATTAATTCGCCTAGCAGATTCGATAGTTGGTTCGTGTTCATTGAGCGCGTTTGTCTCTCACAAGTCCCTTTGTTCGGAATTTCGTTCTGGGGACTTCGTCCATTTCCTTGGTTATATTGCAGCTTTCGACATTCTGATATTGTGTGCCCTGGGTACATGCAATAAGCGCAAGTGGGTCTGTTAGAAGTGGCTGCGGTTTGCTGACCGGGATCGCGTAGCCTACATGTAGCTTCAGAGTGCCCTAAAAGTCCACATTTTTGAGATTTCGGAATCGGTTTTTGTTTATTGGTTTGATTAATTCGACTGAAATTCGCTGTATGGCCAGGCTTATTGCATAGCTAGCATGTTATAGACGATGGTCTATTGTTACTTCTGCAGTCGCGGGCATTATGACTGATAGTATTACATACTTGAGACTTGATCGTTGCGAAGCACTGAGAGGTAGTATGGTTTAACCTTCCATAAGTTTGGCATAATAGCGCTTGGCTTGGTCTGAGTCTTTTCCGCCATTCTGCAAACGTATGACCTATTATATTGCAATAGCTGCAAGGTATATTCCTCGGAAGAATTAGATTGTTTACATGTCGGGGGTATATATTTTGTTTGTTAGGTTTATGGCGTATTTCTTGCCTCCTAAATAAGTTCTCTTGAGCTTCGAGTCTTCGTTCCACTCCGATCGCGTCTTTTACTACGTTCTCGATAGCTTCGTTCTCTTTCAATCTCGTTTCGATTTCGGACTTTAATCCTAGTCGAAAACATTCTATTATTACCTTTTCGATGATGCACTTGAAAGCGACTGTATTTGGTACTTTGGTTATGTGCCGATTTACTTTATAAATTTGAGAACCGATGTCTCTCATTCTATTCGAGTACCTTATGACTGATTCGTGTTCACCCTGATATTGACTACTCAATTCGCCAAGAAGTTTCTGCACGTTTTTCGATTGGACGTAAAAGTCTTTTAAATGTTCTTTAAATTCTTCGACTGTGGCGAATACGTACACAGATATTATTTCTCTTGCTTCACCCAAGAGTTTTCTCTTAAGCAGCTTCGTGAAGCTTTCTTCGAGAGTGTTGCTTATGAGTTCCCTAGCTTCTGTACAGTATTCTAAGAAATGGCTAAGGGGAATATTTTTCTCGTCAAATTCAGGAAAAATTTTAGTGCTTCCTTTAAAGATACGGTTGCAGATTGATCGTTCGCCATTTTAGTACTTGTTAGGTGTTCATCTATTAAGCAATCAAGTTACTACAATCATCTATTACCAATGAAGTTTTACCTTATTATTACTACATCTAATTACATTAATGTCCAGAAAACTTAACTGACTATTAACTTCAACCTCCCTTGTAAATTTAATTCTGTCATGTGCAGAATTGAAAACATCCATCATTTAATCCACAAAAACTTCTGGAACAATTGTAAAGATATCATCAACATATCTCTTAAATATCATTGGTTCAAAAAGCAATTTTGACAAGGCTATACTTTCCAACTGTTCCATAACTAAATTAGCTATAACCGGTGACAAAGGCGACCCCATTGGACATCCTTTTTTTTTGTTCATAAAATTTATTATCAAATGAAAAAATTGTGTTATTAAAAACCAAATTAATTGCTTTAATAAATTCATTCATTGTTAATTTTGTATGCAAATTAATTTCATTCCACTTTTCCTGTATAATATCATTTAACAACTCTAAAGGTACATTTGTAAACAAAGATATTACATCCAATGAAATCATCTTGTAGTTTTTCGGAATAACAGTATCTTTCATTTCATTAGAAAAAGATTACTTTCAACCTCCGCGATGATATATTGTAAAAATAATCTCCCGATCAAAGAAATCATCGCGGAGGTTGAAAGTAATCTTTTTGGTTTAAATGATGAAGTGAAAAAGGAATGTAGGGCATCTTTAGTTAATGTCATTAGTAATTTTAAAAGAGAAAATAAATTTTATAATTTTTTAAATAGTAATTTTATACATGATTTAATTACCGCGAAGAATTTATTGAAAAATAACCCTAATGTAATCTTCCAAAAGGCCGACAAAGGTAATGTAACTGTAGCTTCCAATAAAATTGATTACATAAATTGTATAAATAATATTAGATATATAATATAGTATAGAATTGATTATAATATAATAATATAATATAGAATTGATTGGACTGTAAGACCAATAAAAAAATATTTATTAATTAATATATTGTAAACTATCTGAGAAAATTTGTCAGATTTTCTATTATGTTTTTTTATATCTCTGAAAATTTCATACACAATACCAAAATGTAATTTCATATAAAAATATAGTTAACTTTATCTTATTTTAATATAGAAGATTTAAATAAAAATATTTTAATTTAAACATAAAAAGCTGTAATAAATGCATCAAATTGTTAGCTGATTTTTGATGTACTTATCAGTCTTTTTATGTACTACAAATACAGCAAAAAGATCTTTTATTAATTTTCTACTTTAAAGCATTATTTTTTTCTAAAAGTTAACCGAATAAAAGTTTATATTTAAACTAATTAAATTTATTTGAAGATTAAAAATTGTATTAGGAGCTATAAATGTGCTGATATTACGTGGTGGTAATAAAAAATTCCAGATGATAAAATTAAAGGTATAACAATAACGAAATTATAATTTAGTTTATACAATCAATATTTTGTATTCGATCAGCAGTATTAAAGTATCCAAGCTAATTAATAATCTAGAAAAATATGAAAAATATGCAAAGAAAATAAATATACATATTTATATCTTAACAAGTATATTTAGTTTTCTTTGCATATGTTTTTGAAGATTTGACTAATCTATTCCAAGTGAATTCTAATAGAAATTATAAATTAAAGAAAATTAAATCATTTTTATTATGATTATCTACTCATTAGATAATATTATATTTTTTATAATTATATATATATATATATATATATATATATATATATATATATATTTAAGTTCAATATTGAATTTGTTCATCTATAAACATTGTGCGAACAAGCCAGCCAAGTTTATACCTGCTTTTTATATAATGATGAATTATGAGAATAAATAGCAAAAGATCGTTTACCTAAACACATCAATGATTCAAGTCAATTCTTTTTTATGAATCCACCTGCGAATACTATTTATTCGTTAAATATATTTTGATGAATTTTACGTAATAATTGTTACTTTACTCGTGTAATATTTAAATATTCATATTTTGTTTGACCTCTACTTATTATACTTTTGTATATAGTGCATACTCATTTTAATATCTATTTTTCTTTTGCTTATAATACCTTTATTAAGACTTTTTGAAAAACCGCTAGGTATTCCGGAAGAACAAATAATGTGAAATTGAATTCGACTATTTGTAAGTAGCCTGATTATTTTTTTAAGCTGGATTTCAGCTAAAACTATTTATAAATTAATGTTTTTAAGAATTATAGATATATTTTGTGTAAAGTATACATGCTATTATTTATAGGGATATATATATATATATATATATATATATATATATATATATATATATATACGTGTATGTATAATGAACTTAGTCGTTTGCATCAATGGTCCACTGTTTTAAACAAAATTATATTATATAATTTTATTTTATTCATATAGTTTGTAATATCTTAGAAAAATATTTTGTATAAATATTGTTCTAGTATATAAATCCTTTTTTTGTTTCGCTATGAAATGATTTAGAATATAACGACATACATTATTATGATTCCTTTCATCATAGCAAGGACATCTACATATTTTACCGATGTGATTTTTAAGTTCGTTATATTAAATTTTTGATAGGATTTATTGGTTTTAAAATTCTTATATACTGAGAAAACATCAAACTTGAATATCTAATTTAATTTAGTTAATATAGTTATCTATACGCTAATTATGTATAAAATGCAGGCGCCTCTGTGTGTGTATGTGTAATTTTTCATTTGCGAGTAAGCGTATTAGAATTCATTTTCTTTTCAGATTTCAATAACAATATTATAACTAATCACAATATAATGATCCAAGTCAAAAGATTATATTTTAATATTAGATCGTTATTTCTGTACTGTTCTCTAAATTTTAACTTTCCAAAATTTTTCATTTTATTTCACTGAATTGATTTATTTTAATATTTTCTACATTCTATGTCTTATTATATTACTATACAGAATATTGGCAATATTTTACAGAATCATAACATTAAATAAATAAACTATGCGGAAAATAAGAAACAAAATATTAAAATTAATGTTGTTAATTACCTGATTTACTTTATGATGTTCAAAATATCAATATAATATGAAGTATTTTACGGCAGTAATAAATTAGAAGATGAGTTATGAAATGGATAAAATCTGCACTTTTTACTAGTATTAAGAAGATACCCTTGATCGCCATATATATATATATATATATATATATATATATATATATATATATATATAATATTAAAATTATAAATAGACACTCTACATAATCACGAGATATTATGTCGAAGGCTTAAATAAATATTGCATATTCAATATCCCATAGTATCACGTGATACCTGTGAAGCGGTATGAAGTGAGAGGGGGGCATGATAGCTCTGAGTCTTAATTGCTGAAATATGTTTCTTTTTTATAAGTATAAAAAATATTTTCGAAAAAATCTACGTGATTTAAAAGTATTATTATAATTTTGAAAGATTTAGATGAGCATAGTTTAATTTGAAAATTTTTAACATGTTTGATCAAACATTTATTTTTGAATAACGAAGATCGTTATCTTCGATCGTTCAGAAATAGTAAAAACTCAACATTATGAAGTCATACAGGTAAAAAATTAACATAACTTTTAAAATTTAAAATTGAATTTCTTATACTAAGTAATTATATCGATAATGATGAAACTATATATCTTAGTTATTATTCTATTGAAAATAACATTTTTAGCACGAAAAACAATAGAAAAATATAATTAATAAAGATTTTAATCAATCTTACTCTTTTACATAAAATATAATTATATTAAAACGATGGCGGTTCAATATGTACTCGTGTTTGAAGACAGAGGACATTCCTTTGGGAAGCTGACGTTATTATCGTGTGCTACGATCTATCAAACGACGCCAAAATAAATTTTAAATATTAATAAACAAATATTTTACATGATAAAGTGGCTAGGAAAAAATTGTCGGGCCGATGCCCTGATTCCTCACGGTGGACAACAAGCGGAAGCAACTGTTAACTTCGAAACAATGTTTGGAACAAATTAAGCGAGATCCGAAGGACTTTTTGCGTTGAGTTGTCACTGTTGATGAAACCTGGATTCATCATTATACACCAGAAACTAAGTAATCATAGATTTCTCTCGGTGAGTCTGCTTCAAAGAAGGCGAAGACTTCAGACTTTATCAAACTTAAAGTTATGTTAAGAATAAGATTGAAGTAAAATAGGAAACAAAAATTGCCTGCTGAAAATTCTATCATTCCAAACTCAAATTATGAAAAATTAGTTCGCTCGACACTCGTAGTGCTATTAAAAAGCTGGGCAGTAAAGGCAATGTAATAGTTCTAAGAATTTTTCCAGTTCCTCGAAACTTCAGTTGTGTAATAATTTTTTATAGATTAAATTACCGTTTGGGTGCATATGGATCATTGACAAGAGTAACCGTTGGAATGGCAAAAGCTGTTAATGATGCCAATACTGCAAAGCAAGAGTTGGAAGAAAATTGAAGATATGATAAAACATGGCTCTTGGAAAAGGTCTTTATTTGAAAACATATACAAAATATTAAGTTTTTGACTTAAAACCGTATAAAGGATAAAAAAGGTCTGTATCTAAACCCATATAAAGATAAAAGATTTAAAAAAAAGTTTCTCTGTCAAATTACCAGAGTTCTTAAAATTTCCACTTTTCAAGGAGTATTTATGTATAGTGTACCACCAAACAATGTTCCTCATTATAATGAATCAGTTACTATTAATGTTGATTATGTAAGTGGTAATGGACCTATTTGGGTTGTATATAGCATAGAGTAATATATTTCGATAATTTGGCGATATAAACCCTTTTTAGACCTTATATTCTACTCTAATACTGAAATTATGTATAATTATGAAGGATTTAAAGATTTTCATACTTACAAGAGTGGATTGATAAGTTTCTGGCCTGACCAAGAAAAGCAACGTTTTTAAGAACTTTTTTTTTATTTCTCAACATAATCTCCTCCATGGCTGATACATTTCTCATAAGGGTGTTCTGGTCTAGTAATGCCATCACTATAGACTGATTCGTCAAGCTCCTCAAAATACCCATTTACAGCTTCGATTACTTCTTCATTGTCCACAAATCTCTTACCGCCAAGCCATTTTTTGAGGTTAGGAAACAGATAATAGCCACTGGGGGCTAAGTCTGAACAGTAGGTAGGGTGCGGCATCAATTCAAACTTCAGATAGTTGATTTTCGCCATCGCTACAATTGACGCGTTCGCTGGTGCGTTATCGTGATGAAACAAGTTTTTTTTCTTCGCTAGATGAGGTCGTTTAATTTTCACTTCGTGGCTCACACGTTGATATAAGTCTTCGTAGGATTGACCAGTGATAGTTTTATCCTTTTCAAGGTAATCAATGTATATAATACCTCTTGTATCCCAAAAGACAGTAGCCATAACCTTTTTCGCCGAAAAAATTGTTTTTGCCTTCTTGGGATTCGTTCCCTTGGTCCGATCCACTATTTAGACTGTTGTTTGGTTTCAGGAGTGTAGTGGTAGAGCCAAGTTTCGTCAACGGTTACGAATCGACACAAAAATTCGCTTGGATTACGCTTATACAACACCAAATTGGCGGTAGAAATGTTCTTTCGAATCAATTTTTGGTCCACTGTTAGCAAACGCGGCACCCATTTTACACAGAGCTTTTCTATATACACATATTGGTGCAAAATATTTTGTACACGTTCATATGACAGCTTACAGGTCTCCGCTATCTCACGCACTTTTAATCTGCGGTCTTTCAGCACTATTTGATGGGTTTTTTCGATCATATCTGGAGTTGTGACCTCAATGGGGCGTCCTGAACGAGGCTCATCAGAGGTGCTCATACGACCCTTTTTAAACTTGGAAACCCACTGGTCAACGCTTGAATATGATGGGGAGGATGATGACAGCACGATTTTCCAGCTTTTCGATTTTTATGAAAAACACAGTGGCGTCTTGTTTAGCGTGCTCTCAAACCTAAACTAACATGGCGATTGAACTGAAACTATAGCTACAAGCTATCTAAGGGTAATACTATAGAACGCCACCTCAAGGTAGGCCTAGTGACGCCATCTCTTGGTCAGGCCAGACAATTATCAATCCACCCTCGTATATATGTGGCCATTTATGTCTGCATTTACTCTATATATTTTCGAAGTAGTTGTACATAATCACAGGTATCTTGTAAATCAAGTCATTCTTAACTTAAGGATAATACATAAATCATTTACCTTGAGGCTTTCTGGTACAATGTTTATTCTCGAAGTTCAATATTTTCTTCCCGTTTGGCTTTCATGAAAGAAAAATTATGATCTTGGCTTAGTCGAGCTTTAAGATTTAACTCGATTCTCAATATCGCTGAAAGTAACAACAAGTTTTATGTGGATAAAGAAGTAATTATACTACGGCCTAGCTCCCGCTACAAGTAACATTTTGTTAGTATCGTCGTACATTAATTCTTTATAAACTTTCTTTAAGTCTGAGTAAGGAATATCGAGTGCGTTATCTAGTGCATCATTAGTTCTTACTTCTTTGGCTAAGACTATTTCGTTTCCTTTAATACCATGATGGGCAGGAATCCAGTAGAATTTAATAGAATTATTTCGATCAATTGCATTTAAATATTTTGTGTATTTATCTTTAATTTTTAGTATATAGGGGTTTGTTTAGATATTAACAGAGGTTTTTTGAAGATTAGAAAGTACGCTTTACCAGGTAGTTAATTTCATTGCTCGAATTGCTGGATTTTTTAAGATCGTTTCCAAATTCTATATTAAACGGAATTGTAGTAAATAAAACATTATAGTTGTACTTGTAGATAACATGAGAGTCTATGTTTATGATGTTTTGTGACGATTTCGTGAGATTGTTAATACATTTTCCATATATTTGTAGTCGTTTATTCTTTGTTTTGTTTAGTATGCTGTAATAGTAGTCATATACAGTTTTATACGTAAGGAGTTTATTATTTCTGAGTACTTTATTTAGGAACATATTGCAGAATACATCTAGATTGTATGGTTCGTAATTTTGACTCGGCGAGCAGGACGTTAACTAGAGTTGTGATTCGGTAGCCGAGAGCGGAGCGTATACCTTGGTACGGTATTTGTTCCAATTTTTTAATATTTAGTTTATTTGTTGGGAAAAAGACAAAACCCCCATATTCTATTATAGGTCTTATATAACTTTTATAAAAGGAAAGCAGTGTTCGAGGATCAGCTCCCCACCAAATTCCTTGTAAATATTTAACAATACTAAGGGCTCTATGACATTTTTCCAATACAAGGTTGATGTGTGAAGAAAAACTTAATTTTTAGTCAAACAAAATACCTAAAAATCGAACTGTTGAGCTAGATTTTATTTTACAAGAATCGGTGATATTGATCTCAGTTTCGCCTGGGTGAATATTTCTATTATTAAAATTAATAAAAATGGTTTTATGTGGAGCGAGGTTTAATCCTAGTTTTGTAAGGTCATCATTAACCGATTTCACTGCCTTTTCGAGCGAGTTTTTATTAATTGTAAATAGTCCAATATCCTCTGCAAATTGCAACACGACTATCGATCTCGAAAAATTATCAAAAATATTAGACACATATATAATATAGAGTAAAGGGCTTAAGACTCCTCCTTGCGGAACACCTTTGTAACAATATCTGATTTGTCCAGAGTCACTAGTGTGTACCATTCTTTCGTATGTTATAAACTTAACGAACTGTATTATATTTTGCGAACAACCAATATCGGCTAATTTTTGCATTAACAAATCACTATTTATGTTATCAAAAGCTGAACATACGTCTAGAAAAATACCAAAGAATTCTTTTTTACGTTTTAGTCTTTTTTTAATATTTATAGTAAGATTTACTATATTATGTGTACAGGAAAGGCCTTTGCGAAATCTGCTTTAATTATTAGGTAATAAATGATTCGTTTCAATCCACCACTGAAATTTATTTTTAATAATAGTCTCAAAAAGCTTACATAGTGTAGAAGTTAAGGCAATAGGTCGCAAACTTATTCCATCTGATTTTTTTGCGAAATGAATATACGCTTCTCTCCAAGAAGAGGGGAAACATCCGGTTCTGAACATATCGTTAAAAATGTGTAATAAAAGTAGCTTGTATTAAATAGCTAAAATTTTTATAACAAAATAATCGATACCGTCGATACCAGGCGAAGAGCTAGCTTTTCTCGAATCTAATGCTTGGTTAAATTCTGCAAATGTAAAATCACTTTTTAAAAATTCATTCTTTTTGCAGCTCGGAAACCAGTTAGGATCAGTCGCGGTCCATGGAGGACAAATTTTGTCTAGCGCTTGATGTTGATTTTGCATTTGTAGATTTTCACCGATGTGTAATGGGGTTATTTTTATCCATTTATTTTTAAAAATTCTAGCATCATTCCAGACGTATGTACTACTAGTTTTAGGGTTCAAGGTCTCCGTGAATTTTTTATAATTATATTTTTTCTTTGCATTAAAAAATTTTTTTACAGTAGCCGATATTCTTTTATATTCGATAAGGTTGTCCAGTTCTTTAGTTTTCTCTCATATTAAAAAAGCGATCTTTCTTTTTTGTTTCATTGCTTGACACTCTTCATCCCACCAGGAGACGGGATTGCAATGTATTAGGTCGCTCACATTCTTTCTAGTTGGAGTGCATTGTTGAATAGAGTCAGTTATAATTTTTAAGAATTTATAATATTTTTGATTGGCAGGCATACTGTCATACTCTTCATGTAAAAAATTAACATACGAGTTTTCTAGTTTCCGTCTTACATTATTCCAGTCAGTTCATACAGATCGTATTTTGAATAATTTTTTAATGTATAAATATTTTTGTACATTTAAATTTATATATATATATATATATATATATATATATATATATATATATATATAGGATAGTGGTCTGAGCCCCAAGTATTGATATGAACATAGCTATCAATTTTGTCGGCTAGAATGCGGTTAGAAATGAGAAGATCAATATTAGATTGTGAGGTGGAGTCAATGTGCGTAAAGGATTTTAGATTTTGAATAAAAAGTTCAAAAAATTCTATGCTTTCTAATAAATTTTTTCCATTTTTACATGATTTAGCACAATTCCAAGCAATGTGATGTGCATTGAAATCACCTACAATCATATTGTTGTCTTTAGATTTAAAATTGCTGAGTATAATTTTCTATTCATCAAGATTTAGCACTCGTCCTGGACCTCGGTAACATATATACAAATTTAAGGCAGGATTCGTATTGGTGATTCTTAGACCACATAATTCAACAGATTTATCCGGAGATTTGATATTTACAATTTCTTTGAAGGCTATGATTCTGTGTATGAAAACAAGAATCCCGCCTCCTGCCACATAGCTTCTATCTTTACGATAGGTCAAGAAACCGGGGATTTGAAAGTTTTTAATTTTTGAGCTTAACGATGATTCCACTGCGATGAAAATGTCGATATCTTGAAGTATGACTTGGAATTCTTATTTACGGCTTATAATACTTCGTGAATTCCAAAAAATTATTTTCATATCGAATGAGTAATATATCTTCTAAAGCTTATGTGATTTCTCCTGTAGAGCTTGATTCGTATCCTTCCGTTGGAGCTCCTAACCTTTTGATCATTCTACCTATTCGTACCTGTAGTGTTTTATCATTAATGTGTCGCATCGTATCAGTCAACATTTTTATTAGGTCTGTAATATTTAATGTATATTTTAGTGCTATATCTGGTATGTGCTTGCTACCGTATGTTTCTAGAAGAAAGACCACGAGGTTATTATAATTTATAGGGTTTGAGCTAGCGTTTTGTTCCATGTATTCTTTGGCGGGCTTGAGTAGCATATCGACTTCTGTTTGTGAACATTTATTTTTATTCGGTCTTTTTTCATTTTGACTATTTTGTAGAGTGATCTTAAGATTGCCGATTGAAGATGTGTCTTCTGCTATATTATTTAAATTCCCTTCGTTATTGCTAGTATTCATACTAAGCGTCCCCTTAACACCTGTTATATTAGAAGTATTTAAAACATCAGAAACTTGCAGTATTGGGCGAGCTAGAAAATTAAAAGTAGACGTATATCGGAAGAAGTAGAGTCATCGTTATCGGCTAAAGGCTGAGTGATCGGAATTTTGTTTACGATGTTTTGACAATATTTAGCGAGATGGCCCTCTTCTTTACAGAGAAAGAAAGCGAACTTCTCACCTGTTATATAAATCCAATATGTCGTACCTTCAAAGTGAATCTGTAAGCTTTTTGGAAGTTTTCCTTCGTCTTGGAGGTATATATATAGCTGTCTTCTAAAACTCATAATGTGAGAGTATTTAGACTCATTGATCCCTGCTCTTATAAAAGTTATTTGGGAAGCAGGTTTAACGTTGAGTTCTCGTAATTTTGCTTCGATAACGGTATGTGGAATAATCGGGCAAACGCTAGATATAATAATACACTTTTGTTTAGACACAAGAGGTCTTATAGACAGAAAGTGAGAACCTATGTTTACCTTAGTTGTAGAGAGTTTGTTTACGATTTCTTCTGTACGAAGGTATAAGCATACTCGGCCTTGAGAAATGCGTGAGGCGAAGCGAATGTTTTCAGGACCAATTCACCTGCCAATAGAAACTACATAATCTTTGATTTTCAATCCTTCAATTACATCTGTAACAATTGTCTGTTCTTTTTTCGGAAACTGTATCTGCTGAGCCATTTGTGAGTATGATACCTTTAATTTCGTCATCTTGGGGATTTCTTGAATTTGAGGGGTAGAGACGTTTTGCACTCAGAAACGCTCATTAAACTAGTGCACTCAAACACTCACTCGAGGAAGTGCCTAAGCACGACCTCTTTTTTACACCACGGTCACTTGTTTCACAAAAATTTATTGCGATTTGCGATTCACTGTCTCTATATGATTATAGACACTACACGTGATGAAAACACGTCTTACCTTGACGGCAGACGGAACCCGAATCCTTTTGCGTAATTGATATTTTGTAGTTAATGGTCTAACTTCTAAATCTAATTCAATAAATTTATTTTCAAAGGAGTGAACAATTTTTTACTTTATTTTAAATTTTCTGTATGTGGGTTGGTGTGTGTGTGTGAGATTTTATAATTTTCGTATTATTTTATTAGTATATATATATATATTGTAACAGGTGTACCTTGGTGAGAGCAGCCGGCCTCTTTTCGGCCTCACCAAGTATGCCTGTGTGTTATCTGATTTGCACAAGCGTGGCTTTAGCTAAGCCCGCTTTAGCCCCTGATTACTCAATCCGCAATCAGATTCACTTGTGCAAAACGTTGATTTTGAGTTTATTCTTTTCTTTTGTATGCTCCTCTGATTCACGCTCAACCTGTATAGACTCTTGGCTTCTATGGTGACTGCACCTCGTGGCGAGTTATCAAGTGAGTTAAATAATTCTTTCCTTTTATTTCATTTTAAATTTCAATCCTCACTCTCGCTCAACGCCCCAAGAATTTCAATTGAAATTTTTTCCCCTTTTTATTTCTTTTATTAACCCCTTTAACTTGGGATTGGTTTTCTTTGAGTAACTGAAATTTATAATTTATATTTTTATAATTTTTATCTAAATTTTGTAATTTATTATAAAAAATATAAAAATAACAAAAAAGTATCTTTTAATTACAACTTAAAATTATAATATATAAATCGGAAAAAAGAAAACAGGAAAAAATAACAATTTAAATACAAATTGGCTTCTCTAATCTTTCTCTTCATTCGCTTTTTTGGCTTGTCGCATAAATTCGCTGTAAAAATTAAGTTTTCTATTATTTTAACAATTTAACTAAAATAATAGAAAAAAAGTAATTAAATTTTAAGTTTTTTTATTCTTATTGTCTTATTTCAAAGCCCGCTTGGCTTATAATTTTGAATTTAATTCGCGTGCGCCAAATGTGCCTAAGAGATTCGTTATCCTCTATCACGCCGATAATGAACCTCCCTTATTGAGATGGTTCCGCGGCCACAGGCATACGGAAATTACGCAGGCAAACTGAAATTATGCGTCGTGACATTTAAATTCGTGAGACAATCCCCGCACTTTATGTCTATTTGTCCCTTACCACTCCGCGCCGTTCTATAAATCCGCGGCGTGTAACTCTTACGACCGCGCCGGATCCCGTTACGCGCAGTTTTCGTGACCCGCCATCTCTATGTCTTTCTTACTCCGCACTGTGTCTATTCGCGCCGTGTGGTCTCCTCAACTGGATGGTTGCACTTTTCTTAGTATATCTATTCTTACACTACAAAATCGTAACAGACACAGATAATATAAATAAAATTCCCATTAGATTTATTTCTAATGATAAATAAATATATTATAATATGATCAATTAAATATAAAACAACTCATACAAATTAAATATAATGTACATTCAATAATAAATCTAAATATAATATTTTATTTTCAAAATATAATTACATCATCTGATATGATCTGCGGTTTACCCCTATGATTTTCCCGTTCTTCCTCACCTTTAATGCAAAGAGTACTATTTGTGCTGCACCAACTGCTATATGGACTGCAGCTGATATTCTGATTTTCGTTGCATCTACGAAGAGTTTTGATACTTTAACTCTTCCATAGCGATATATTGCTTGGAGTTGCCTCGCATACACTTACTGGTGGTGACCATCGATGAATATTATTAGAAAGACCGAGCGATGGATGAAGTAAACCAAAAGCTACAAGTCGTTTTCCTTGTCTATTACATGATATATTCGCGTCACTTTATTTAAATATAAATATATACATATATTTTCTCTTTATAAGACGTCGTAGTCGGAATTTGTAAGATTTCTCTGACTTCTTACAGAAATGGATACATAATAGACCAGTCATTTGCTATACTCTTTAACATATAGAAACTCAGATCGAAAAAATATAATCATCTGCAGTAAGTGAAATATAATCATTATTCAGGATTACACATGTCTATATAATGAACTCTTTTTTATATTTTACAACTTACTATTTATTCAACTACTTTCCGAACCCCTGCTTGTATAGAATCTCCCCCGAAACTAAAGCCGCTAATAGTTAAGTGAATTCCACTCGTTGATTGTCTGATGTATGCTTAAGAAGCGTTCTCTGATCTAGATCTCTAGAAATAAATCTTCGGCTTCTAAATGCGTAACACCAAAAAAAATAGAAAGATGTCTCACGTACCTCGTCGACTGAAGATAGACAAAGAAAATTTTTAGAAAATATTCATGGAAAATCTTACAGTATATTAATAGAGTACGTGGGACATTCCTACATCTCATTTGCTCAATACGAAAGTAACCTGTATCTGAATGCCGTTACTTTTTTGACACAACTTTGTTCTTCGTTGATTTTACATAACTGAATCTTTCATTAGAATTCCGTTAAAACAGATGAGCGAAACAAAATGTAAATAGCGAAAATTAGTCCTCTAATATAAGTAATAAAGAAAAAACAAAAAAAAAAGTAATAGCTATAGGCATAATGACACGTCAAGGTGTACTTGTCATTGCTCCAGACCTTGTGCGATTTAAAGGCCGTTTCGAGTAAATCAACTTTATAAAGATAGACGCAGTTCTGGCATAATTTGAAGAGTAAGAGATCTGCATACTTCTCACTCTTTCAAATCTTGCACAATTAGAAGGCTGTTTCCTATAAATCAACGTTATAAAGATAGCCGGAACTCTACATAATTTTTAGAAGTGGGGAGGTGCGCCAGAATAAACATATACCAGTCTGTCCATAGCTTATCTAATATGCGCGTTGAAAATCTTATAGATATATCAGTGCGCATATTCTATGGTAAAATTTTGCGGTAGTATAATAATAGTTTATTTTTGATGCCTATGCTATTTCGAAGTTCTCTACAGTATAATTTTCAAAAAATCTATTTTTTAATGCATGCATTCCTCTAGGTAATTAATAAAATATAAATTATTTTTTTTATACGAAGTTATTCAAATGCCTATTAATAAGAGAAATATGAATATTCTTAATATTCCGAACGTATTTTTGTAGATAAACTTCATTAAATAACTATGTTTTACGCCAATAATGATATGCACGACGAAGCTACATTCATCATAAATCAATGAAGCACTAGGAAATTAGTTTTTCTGTCATCCTTTCTGATTCTTTATGTTCACAATTTTTTTTATTTACCTAAACAGATACTTAATAAAATCTTCAGATATGATACTCTAGGGGCTGCTGTTAGATCTTAAAGATAGGCTTTTCTTACATTTATAGTCATATAATCCTTTAGAGTAATATGTTCTCACATGATCAGGAATGAGAACATAGATACATTAGAATGATGAATTTAATATAGTGTTTGTAATGAGTATAATAATATAAAATGTAAGACTGTCTGCTCTCCTCTTCTGTTTATCGGAATTTATCTTATTTTATTTTAAATTTTGTCTTTCGATTTAGATTCTTGTGAAGAGGGGAAATACATTAGGACTAGTTTTTAACTACTTTGGTTTTTTAATCAAAATAACAAAAGATATATTCTTAAAATACTGCAAAAAATAAAACAATAAAAATAATAAATAATCCAAACCTCGTTGTAGATGCTCTAAAACATACAAATAAATCGAAAATTAATTATTAATTTACATGCTTTCAATTTCTATATTTAAATATATATAGCGTTGTGAGTGAATCAGATTATCTCAATTTCCGAGATTCAGTGCACACTTCACCTATAATCTGTCTGTGCCCATTTACTACTATTGCTTCATGCTTATTGTTTTTCGTGATTGCAGGTATAAGTATGCAGACATTGCACGAGTAACGGTACCATCTACAAACATTCAACAAAAGACATTTCAGAAATGTAAAACTTGATCGTCATATTTTTCGCTGTCTAATCAATCCATGGCTGATAAATATATTTAATACGTTTTGATATCATTTTTCATAAATCATATTTTTATATAATAAAAAGTTGACAAATGAGATGAATCTTTCAGTAAAACTTGATATCCAAAATTTGTTCAAAGACCGAGAACTGAAAAATTCGAGTGAATGATTTAGCAGAAGTCAGAACAATCTGACGAATATTTACAGTGTGCTACCTTTATACTAGCACTATGAGTTATTTCAACAGACATGAAATGAAAAAATTCAGAGAAATTAAATGGGCTAAGCTGTTACTATAAAACCAAATGTAGCTATCAGATGATAGACTACTAAAACATTAGTATCGACCGAAATACAAGTCATTTTTAATAAATTACAAGAAGCACAAATTCGATCTGGAACAAATATAAACAATGTGTATGGCAGATTAAAGTAAGTCAAGAAAGTAAAACACTAACAGTATTTACAATTCATAAGCATATAAGGTTTTTGAAAGGTAAAATCAGCAAAATTCAAGCCAAACATAGATGTTAACGCAACGCATTTTTTACAAAAATTGAGTGAGGCTGGCACCAATTCATATTTGACTCGTTTGAGATCCAAAAGTTCTGTCACAATGGTTCAAGTTGATCTAAATGAAATTCCGATAGAATTGGCAAGATCTCTAATCTTAACTCAAGCTCTCTAATATAAACTCAATCGACGTGATAATGACTAATCTATGTTTTCAGGCAATTGGATATCACATTCTTCTTAACGCTCTTGTGACAGGCTTTGAACTCGTTGTGCCACTTGTAATAATTCTTTTAAGACAGTGTGATTCCCACTGGCTTTACGTACCACCCTTAACTTTTCCGGCATTCACTTGTAGCACCTCTAAAAATGCAGCGTCTCTCAAACACTATTAAAGCTTAGATCTATAAGGCCCTAAGAATTACGAGAGAAATTAGATTAAAAGACCCGCTCTTGCCGGAGCTCATAAATATATATTATCATGAACAATCTACTCCGATCATTACTTCAGGAATTCGGTACAACATTCAGCAATACTTTTATCTGCGCTATAGCCTATGCAGATAATCCGGTCCTGCTTTAAGATTCATCACCTATACTACAAGATCTACTCCAAACCATAGCTATCTATTTTCAGAGCTGCGGCATGCTCAACAATACCGAGAATTTGCACACGCTTTATATTTTCGGAAAGAATGAAGAGCTGATCGTAGACAGGACATTCAAGATCGTTAGCCAACGTATGCGAGGCTTGGATCGTAGAGATACGTGGTTTTACCTATTTTCTTCTAGGGCAGAAGATCCAGCTCTCCAGCAGCAGACTAGTCGAGTAACTACAGTTGTTGACCAAACTTTCACTCGAGTCCCAACAACATTGGCCCTGAAATAGCGAAAATCGTCCAAGATGCTATCAGATGGCTCTGTCAACAGGTGGCTCTGGCTCTGATCACATACCAAAGGGATATTTTCACGAACGTGCCATCTGCACCCTAGATAACTCTTCTCCATCGATACAATAAACTTGTCAGCTGCAAACAGGGAAGCCGTATGTGCGATCACTGGTTTCGAATGGAGATTTTGCGAAGCAATAACCGGTTCACCTGTAATGGAATGTCCTACCGTCATTTCAGTAACATTCATAAGCCATGGACGAACCTTCTCTACATGAAGATAGAAGGAACTCCAATCTATCTTCGCGATCTATAGATCTAGAAATCAGCGCTCGACATTTCTTCCCGAGAGATACCATATCATTGTTTGCAAACCTCTTCGAGTAACCTGGTCACAGATTTTTGAATGTCTTGAACGAAGTTAAATTTGTCGACCTTTGACGAATTTTTTCAAATGGGGAATAGGAAAAGTCACAGGGTGACATATCCGGTGAATAGTGTGATTATGATAACGTTGCGATTCCTTTAGACGCCGACAACTGAGAGACTCTAAACACACTGTAACAGGGAGCATTGTTGTGATGCAGAACCCAAGTCTTCGTGATCTCTGGACGCGAGGATACTCAGACTCTTTTTCGAAATTTTTCGAGCACATTGCGGTAGAATACTTGATTTACGGTTTCTCCAGGTGGTACAACCTCTTTTTGAACCACCCCTTTGCTGTCGAAGAAGTAAATGAACATGGTTTTCACATGGACTTGCTCATTCTCGCCTTCTTTGATCTGGGCGCATAACTCGATCGAGAAAAGTAGGATCACTTTCATCCTGCTCGAGACAATCTTGAGCGATGTTCATTCGATAGGCTTTTTATTCATCTGAAAGCTTCTTCGGTGCCCTCTTCGCGCATAGCTTTTTCATGGCGATATGTTCGGATAACATCTTTCTAACGGTTACCCTGTTTATACACAACTCGTCAGTCAACATTCGAATGGTTAGTCACCGCTCTTAATGAACAGGGGCGCGGACGCACTACGCATTCACGTCGGTTCGCACTTGAATTGGCCTTCCGCTAGGCGCCTCGTTTTTAACGCTCTTGCAGCTTTTTTTAAAACCGGCATGCCACTGAAGAACCTGACTATGAGTCAGAACATCACTACCATACACTTTAAGCTTTTTTTCATAAGTTTCTGTCCCGGTTTCTCCGAGTTTCACACAAAATTTTATCGTGCACCGTTGGTCTAAATTTCTCTGTTCCATTTTGGTGACATGAACTACTCACGCGTTGTTACAAAACACTAAACAGCTGGAGAAGAAATGATCGTACAAGGGTCGTCGAAGTCTCAATCAAGAGGTATCTATTGATACTAGTAGGTATCTACTATTACGGTGGCGAAGTTACAGGTTCAAAGCGGTCGCATTACTTAATTGCTGATCTTATATATTAACTTGTACATGAGTTAAATTCTGATAATATTTTCATAAATTTCTTTCAGATAATCTGGCAAAACGAATCAAGAAAGAATATGACCTAAAATTCCAAAAATATTAATAAATTACTTATCAAGTTCTTTTACGTATTATACATGAACGGTTCAATAAGTACCCGTGTTAGAAATTAAGACACTATTTTTTCAAAAAAATTTTTTTTATTTTTCAACAGTCTGATTTTAAAAAGATATACTTCTCCCAACGTTCTGGCCATTTTTTAACCTCTACAAAAAAAAGAATTTTTCGAACTCTTGAAAATAAGCCTCTGTCTTGGTGATGAGTTCCTCGTTTGAGCAAAATTTTTTTCCCGCGACTCATTTCTTAATGTTAGGGAATGAGAAGAAGTCGCAGGGAGCCAGATCGAGTGAATACGGGGGGTGCGGCAGCAATTGATAACGCAATTCATACAGTTTGGGGGCGACAACTCCAGATGAATGTGCTAGTGCGTTATCGTTATATAATAACACCTTTTTTTCACCAAATGTGGCCGTGTCTCCTTCAATGTTTTGTCGAAGCGGTCCAATAACTCACTGTAGTATTGTCCAGTGATTGTTTTTTCTTTTTCTAAAAAGTCCATCAGGATGATACCCTTAGCATCCCACAAAATCGTGGACATAAACTTTCCAGTCGATGGAACCGTCTTCGCCTTCTTTGGAGCAGATTCACCGCGAGAAATACATTATTACTTAGTTTCTAGTGTGTACTGATGAATCTAGGTTTCATCAACAGTGACAACTCAATGCAAAAAGGCCTTCGGATCTCACCCTTTCAGTCACAGACGCCACTATAGTGGCGAAATATTTTATTTCCTTTTTTCTGCATTTACTGTTTGAAAACGCTAGTAAATGTAGATTTTTTGCATTTTCTAATACTAAACTTCTTAAACTTCAAAAAGCTCAGAGAGTTTTAGGAATTTTTGAATAATTATTATTGTTATAAATAAACATATATAAAAGATATGGTGTTTTTATCTCATTCGTTATCGACGAAACTACATCCGAATTTATACAAAAAATCATTGATATTAGGGTTTTCGGAGTCACTAATTACGAATATGGAGTTAAATTTTGAAAAGTCAAAATGGTAGATCCAATATGGCCGACAAGAAATATTATATTGGGCAAAGTCAAAATTAAAAACTCGTTTTGTAGATTTTTCGCGGTCTCTCATTGTGAATACAATGATTCAGAATTTATATGAATTTCAAATGGCTGCTCGAAAATGGCTGACAAGAATTTTGAATATTTTTTTAAAATTATATTTTGTTAAATGTGGACGGGAAAAATATATACATGGATTTTTAGAGTTGCTTATCTATATAAAAGTATCCCTATATATACACGGTGACCCATTTTCATCGGCACAACCGGAGTACTCGGAACCTAAGCCAGATAGGGCAAAAAGGTTCTCATAAAATTTGTAGAGGGCAAAGGGCAACACAATAGGACGAAAGTTTTTGACCTTGAACTTGATCTTCAAGGTTATTGTTTCGTAAATTACTTAAATTGAAGAAAATATTAATTGAATAATCCTAATAATAATAATAATAATAATAATAATAATAATAATAATAATAATAATAATAATAATAATAATAATAATGATAATAATAATAATAATAATAATAATAGTAATAATAATAATAATAATAATAATAATAATAATAATAATAATAATAAGAATAAGAATATTATGAGTTCAAGGAGAAAATTAATAGAGACAACACTTTTATTAATATCAAGCAACAATTTATTTAATAAAGAAAAAAGAAAATATTATAGGCATAAAAAACCTCCACTCGGTGAGTGGAGGAAAAAGCCTTTCAAAAATTTATAAAGTTTAAATTTAATATAAATCTTACAGTTAAATACTCTATTTTAAAGGCAAAAGGTCACTACTTTCTATGCTAGCGCTTTACAAAAATTACAGATACTCGCTAAAGGTGTGCACTCCGTGAGGTGAGGACGCTGGTGGAAGGGGTCCTTCCGCAGTTCCTCCTACGCCGCGTCGCGATCCCAACGTCTTGGGGACGGGATCAGGGCCCTTCGCCGACGGCAGCCTCTGGACTCGAGAGTCGCTCGGAAAGCCCCTTTGAGATGCGCACAGGGGCGGACCTCACCAAGGCCTCAGTGCCTTGTCCACGCTTGCCTAATAAACTGAGGCACACCGCACAACTCACTATCGTTACAAATGGATTCTTAAAAAAGAAAATGCGCTCGCAAAAAAAAGACAATTTTAATCGAGACCGCACACAATCACGGACGCTCGATCAACTCAAAAAAAACTAATCGACACGGCAAAAGCGCTTTTACACAAACTGACAGTCCAACACGAGCTCAAACTGGTCGCCAAGAAGCGCTGGACATAACTAACTCTCTCTCTTTTCCGAACGATGCTTGGAGCCCTTAAAGTTACAAAAAAAAACGAAAGAAATGCCCACGCCAAGCCAAGCAGTAAAAACCAACGATTTCGCCAGTGTCCACTCTCCCGAATTTTCTTGCAGCTGTTGTTCTCCTCAATATTTCAAGCGATTGAAATATCGAAGAATAAACGGGCCCATATTTGC
Source organism: Sycobia sp. Sy_11 (assembly GCA_018907035.1). Classification (NCBI taxonomy): domain Eukaryota; kingdom Metazoa; phylum Arthropoda; class Insecta; order Hymenoptera; family Epichrysomallidae; genus Sycobia; species Sycobia sp. Sy_11. The sequence continues at coordinate 657,701 of JACCIC010000102.1, forward strand.
CACGTGTACGCCTTATTGAAGACGGCAGGGCGACGCAGGGGTCTCCGGTCGAGCTCCGGATTTTAATTGCCGGCCGCGCGCATCGCGTTGCATTTCCTGTCGAACGTGCTCAGAGGATTTCTCACGCTTTTCTCCGTCATCAATGGGGATATAAAACTTCATACCACTACGAACTTACCATCGCTTTTTTCTAGTAAGATTCAAAATCTAAACATCCCGCCCGCCTTCGTCCCATGGACGAAAAACTGGCATTCCTTACCGCCTTTTTTTTCTCTTGTTTTTTTTTTTAGGAGTTTCTTTGTTGTGGAGGTTTATTCCCTTTCGGCCGCCTTTAATAATGGACACAAACGCGCGATATGCCGGCGCAAGGTATTGGAAGCGGTTTTGACGGTGACTACACGCACGTTTCCATCGGACCCGGGATGCGTCTCCAATATACGTCCTAACGGCCATTTTGCGGGTGGATATCGATCGTCTCGAAGAGTAACTAATTGGCCGACGGCAAAATTTTCAGTGGGCTTTCGCCACTTGCCCCGTTCCTGCAGATGTTGGAGATACTCATCGGACCATCGTGTCCAGAATTGATTGCGTATTCGCTGCATTAAATGGTATCGTCCTAAGCGATTTTCTGGTACGGCGGGGGGCTCCTCATCCGGAACGAAACCAGATGTGTCTCCTATAAGGAAGTGAGCAGGGGTTAAGGCATTCGTGTCATCAATATCCGTTGTTAGCGGGCACAACGGTCGCGAATTCACGCACGCTTCAATCTCTGCTAAAATCGTAGCGAATTCCTCAAAAGTAAAGGAATGCTCCCCAAAAGCCCTTCTTAGATGATGCTTGGTTGATTTTACCCCAGCCTCCCAAAGGCCTCCATAATGTGGGGTAGTCGGCGGGATGAATTTCCATGTTGTTCCGTCATTTGCCAGAGCTGCCGCTGTCTCTTTATAAAATTTAGACGCCGCTGTAAACATTGCCTGTAATTCGCTATCCGCGCCTTTAAATGTCGTCGCATTGTCGCTGTAAAGATTGCGAGAAATACCACGTCTACTCACGAATCTTTTATAAGCCGCAATAAAAGTAGGCGTGGTCAAATCGCTTACCGGCTCCAGGTGTATTGCCTTAGTTGTAAAACATATAAACAGCGCTATATAGCCCTTGTAATTGCGATGACCACGCCCCTTTGTAGTCCGGATTTGGATCGGCCCAGCGTAGTCCACCCCTGCTGTTGTAAAGGGCCGAGCGGGAGTTACCCGGGCGGCAGGTAAATCACCCATTAACTGGTGAGCCAAGCGAGGCTTAACGCGCTGGCATCGAATGCAATTGTGGATCACGTTCTTTACCTGTTGTTTCGCACCTATTACCCACGCATGTTGTAACAATACATTCAGAGTGAGCGTCGGCCCGCCATGAAGGGTAAGCCTATGAGCATGTCTTATAAAAAGCCGGCTGACGGCAGAGCGACGTGGTAAAATCGGTGGATGCTTGCGTTCGTAAGTGAGTACAGAGTGTGAGAGGCGACCACCGACGCGTAGAATATTCTGTTCTTTGTCCAAAAACGGATTCAGCTTTGAACGCGGACTACCTTTTGGAAGACACCGTCCAGCCTTTAACAATGTGATTTCTTCTGCAAAGGCATTTTCCTGCACAACCCGTATGATGCACCAACGCGCCGCAGTTAATTCCGATGCACTTAAAGAAGAAAGCAGTGGATCCAAACTATTTTTCCGCCTACGCAAATTATTTAGAGGTCGTAGACAATACGCGGTGATACGACAAAGTTTCGTTAAACTCGAAAAACGCGTTAGTATGTTTGGTTCAGTCGAGGGCACGGCAGCATGAAAAACTTGCACTTTAACAGGTAGCTGAGGCCAGTGATGATAGGATTGAGAAAGCCAAACTGGGCCGTGCCACCAAAGTTCGGAATCGCGGAGATCTAATGCATTCGCTCCTCGCGTAGCTAGATCCGCGGGGTTTTGTTTCGATGGCACATGCTTCCAAATCGCTTCCGGTAATTGAGTCTGTATTTGCGACACTCGATTGGCGATAAAAGTCTTCCAATAGCAAGGGTGTCTATTAAGCCATTTCAAGACAATCTCACTATCAGACCATAAAAATATTGGGAGAGCATTTAAAAAATCTAGGCCTTTTAAATGGCAAACGAGTTTTACCAATAACGTAGCGCCGCATAATTCTAAATTTGGTATACTCACCGTTTTTACGGGAGCAACCTTTGTTTTGGCGGCTAATAAGCTAACGCGGTAGCACTCGTCGCTCTCTTTGATGCGCAGGTAAACGACAGCTGCATAAGCGCGTGAGGAAGCGTCCGAGAATCCGTGTATCTCACACATCTGCTCTATAGATGTTCCCAACCAGCGTTCAATAGACAAACTGGGGAACTCAGTAAATGATTTACAGTAGCTCTTCCATCTACTGTATATATCGTCCGGTAATGGTTCGTCCCAACTACATTTATTGATCCATAGATCTTGCATAATTATTTTCGCTGTGACGGTAATCGGGGAAAGCCAGCCCAATGGATCAAAAAGTCTAGCAATGTTTGATAGAACGGACCTTTTTGTTAATTTTTCGGGGATTAGATCGAATTTGAGTGTACTAAAGGTGAAGTTATCGTGCACGGGATTCCAGTGCACACCCAATGTTTTGACTGAACTTTCGCCGTCAATCTCTTTTGATATCGCATCATCGCGATCCATGTCCGATGAAAGGAGTTCCGGATGGTTAGCAGCCCATTTATCTAACTGAATTCCGGCTGATTTTAGCAATTCAATAAGCTCTGTTCGCTTATGAATTGCGGTTGCGAGATCGTCGGCACCAGCGAACGTATCATCTACATAGGTCTCGGTCTCTAGACAGTGCGCGCCAAGCGGGAATCGTCTTCGCTCATCGTGCGCAAGTTGATTAAGCGTCCGGATCGCGAGATACGGAGCAGAAGCAGTCCCATACGTGACCGTGTTTAACCGGTAGTGTACCGGTGGTTCACCGCGGCTAGGCGACCACACAATTCACTGCAAATCCTGATCAGCGGGGGCGACAAGGATTTGCCGAAACATCTTAACGATGTCGGCAGTAAAGACGTATTTATATTTTCGCCAGTTTAATAGGATTAACGAAAGGTCTCGTTGCAAAGCCGGGCCGGTCATTAAAAAATCGTTCAGGCAATGCTTTTCACGTGTTCGCCGTGAAGCGTCAAATACAACTCGAATTTTTGAACCACTCGTAACTGCGTGGTGAGGAAGATACCAAGCATTCTGTTTTTTGCATTCAGCTTCTGGAATTCTCGTCATGTGCCCGAGATTTTCATAAGACACCATAAATTCTCGATAAGCCTGTGCTAATTCAGGATCTCGCATAAAGCGACTATGCATATAGTTCAACGAAGCAAATGCCATTCGCTGCGTCTCCGCCCCAACTTCGGGCATCTCAGTTGCTTTAAGCGGGAGACGAACAACGTACCTGCCATTCGCAGCTCGCGCATGGGTGTCGGCGAATAATGTTTCGCATGCTACTTCCTCTGGTGTTAATTGATGTTCAGCTTGAGGTATTTCCTCTAAAAGCCAAAATTTTTCTAAAGTTTCCTGCAGCATATCACGTTTCACGCAGTATAAGCTCTGAAGAGAAGTCCCCGTGCTTTGCTCCGCCCGCCGTTGCGTAATTTGTTCTGTACATCCGGAAACTATCCAGCCTAACACGGTATTCTGTGCAATTAATGAGGATGGATTCACACGCTGTAATCCCGGCCGAAGTAGTTGACCATAAATATCGGCTCCTAATATAAGGTCAACCGTATCGGGGATGAAAAAATGCGGATCAGCCAGAGTCAATTCAGAAAATAGACTCAAATCAAGATCTACTAAATTCCGCGCTGGCAGTTGAGATGTGATTCGCGGAAGAACGAGAGCTTCGACAAGGATATTAACCGTCGGATCGTTTATCGATTGCAAAGTGAAATTAGTTTTCGCGCGCGCATATTCAGCGGTTTTACCTCCCACTACTGTTAATGGAATTTTAACGCGCTCCCTTGGTAGGCGGAGTAACTGCGCGGTCGCTTCAGAGACAAAGGATCCCTCGGAGCCCTGATCGAGTAAAGCTCGCACATGTGTCCGAGCTCCTTGCGGGCCCACCACGATTACCTGGGCAGTAGCGAGGATCACCGAGCGTTGAGGTACCGCTAACTTAGCTGTGTGCACGTTTAAACTCATAGAAGGCGGTCTTTTCTCAGGTAGCGTCTTTGCGTCCGACATAGTTTTTTGTTGAGCATTCTTGCCAAAATGTATAAGTGAATGGTGTTTTTCACGACAAACATTGCAACGATTTGTTGATGGACATTCTCTAATTTTATGTCGCCCTAAGCAATTGTAGCATAGTCCTAAGTGGCGAACTTCGGCACGCCGCGCATAAGGTGTTTTCGTTAAAAACTCCGAACATTTTCCGAGCGAATGAAATCCTGAGCAAAGAGCGCACTTCGAAGTTTCACTTTTATTAGGTTGTCGCGTGCTGGAGTGAAATATTTTACGAGCTCCCGGGAGGGGCTTATTACTAGCTGCTGGCATCCGTTTCTCCGATTTATTATCGGTCCCATAGCTAACCATGTTAACTGCGTACGCGCGCTTTTCCAAAAAAACCGAAAGTTCCTCGAAGGTCGGAAAACGCGCTAAGGGGAGGGAATTTATATCCCCGGCAGCTATACTGGCGTTCGGAGTCCGATCTCTCGTACTTAACTCCGACTCCCATAGCTTCCTGGATTCCGTATCTAGCCGAGAGCTTATGATGTGTACTAACCACACATCCCAGTGCTCTACAGGCATTTTGAGATTGGCTAGAGCACGAACTATCCGTTGAGACTCATCTGCTAATTTCCTCATTTCAATTGCCGACTCCTTCTTTAGATGTGCGATATTGAGAAGCGCATTTATATGATTGAAGACAGTAATTCGAGGGTTATAAAATCTGCCCCGTAATGCCTGCCATGTGGACATATAATTCGCATTCGTTGTCGCGACGTCCTTCACCAAATCCGCCGCGGAGCCGGTGAGACAGGACTTCAAATAATGCAGCTTCGTTGTATCGTCGATGCGCGACGCATTATGCACTAATGATGTAAAAAGATCCGAAAAGCTTTCCCAATCTTCGTACCTACCGGAAAAAGTCGGTAAATCTAGTTTTGGGAGTTTTGCCGGGCGTAAAGAATCTGGGGAATTGTCATTTGAGCTACGTGAGGAGGGCACCTTCTGAAATCCACCGTCTACAGTCAGTAGGTAGTCTAACAGGTCCTCGTATGCTACCTGTAGATCCGAAAACACGTTATTCGTAACGTAATTTTCCGCTTCAGCTTCCGCGCTCGCAATAATTTCTGCGTGCGTTTCACGTGCTTCTATCCATATTGCCCGTATTGCCTCGATACGTGACTTAATAATGCTCGCGTTTAAAGTACTAAGCTCCTTTTCCTTGATTCGCTTATTCATTAAATTGATCTCTGACAAGCGTGCATTCTGCATGCTCACCAGTCTTTTAAGAGCGGCCGGACGCATATTGGAATTTAAAACTTTATCAAATTCAAAGTTAATAATTCACTATTACGCACATAAAATCTAATTAATTCGCACTAAGTATAAACTACAAATAATTGAAATAAAAATTCTCCTATGCAATATAAATGTGACCTTTTAATAGAAACCTTTTGCCAAGTGACCTTTTGCAATATATGTCAAACCGTATACTATGAATCTCCCCTTGAAATCATAATTCCTCACCCGGGGCACCAATTTTTGTTTCGTAAATTACTTAAATTGAAGAAAATATTAATTGAATAATCCTAATAATAATAATAATAATAATAATAATAATAATAATAATAATAATAATAATAATAATAATAATAATAATAATAATAATAATAATAATAATAATAATAATAATAATAATAATAATAAGAATATTATGAGTTCAAGGAGAAAATTAATAGAGACAACACTTTTATTAATATCAAGCAACAATTTATTTAATAAAGAAAAAAGAAAATATTATAGGCATAAAAAACCTCCACTCGGTGAGTGGAGGAAAAAGCCTTTCAAAAATTTATAAAGTTTAAATTTAATATAAATCTTACAGTTAAATACTCTATTTTAAAGGCAAAAGGTCACTACTTTCTATGCTAGCGCTTTACAAAAATTACAGATACTCGCTAAAGGTGTGCACTCCGTGAGGTGAGGACGCTGGTGGAAGGGGTCCTTCCGCAGTTCCTCCTACGCCGCGTCGCGATCCCAACGTCTTGGGGACGGGATCAGGGCCCTTCGCCGACGGCAGCCTCTGGACTCGAGAGTCGCTCGGAAAGCCCCTTTGAGATGCGCACAGGGGCGGATCTCACCAAGGCCTCAGTGCCTTGTCCACGCTTGCCTAATAAACTGAGGCACACCGCACAACTCACTATCGTTACAAATGGATTCTTAAAAAAGAAAATGCGCTCGCAAAAAAAAGACAATTTTAATCGAGACCGCACACAATCACGGACGCTCGATCAACTCAAAAAAAACTAATCGACACGGCAAAAGCGCTTTTACACAAACTGACAGTCCAACACGAGCTCAAACTGGTCGCCAAGAAGCGCTGGACATAACTAACTCTCTCTCTTTTCCGAACGATGCTCGGAGCCCTTAAAGTTACAAAAAAAAACGAAAGAAATGCCCACGCCAAGCCAAGCAGTAAAAACCAACGATTTCGCCAGTGTCCACTCTCCCGAATTTTCTTGCAGCTGTTGTTCTCCTCAATATTTCAAGCGATTGAAATATCGAAGAATAAACGGGCCCATATTTGCCACGTGTACGCCTTATTGAAGACGGCAGGGCGACGCAGGGGTCTCCGGTCGAGCTCCGGATTTTAATTGCCGGCCGCGCGCATCGCGTTGCATTTCCTGTCGAACGTGCTCACAGGATTTCTCACGCTTTTCTCCGTCATCAATGGGGATATAAAACTTCATACCACTACGAACTTACCATCGCTTTTTTCTAGTAAGATTCAAAATCTAAACAGTTATTTCAAGGTCTAAGTTATTTTTTTAAATGGGAATACCTAGTTTTGCCCTCGGATTCAGAAAGGGCGGGAAATCATACGTTTAAAATCATATTGAGAAAACTTTTTTTACCATTTCAAGGTCAAATCAAGGTCAAACACGGGAGTAAAAATTATTTATACCTTAATTACAGGCAGGCTAACCATCCTTACAAATCTAATAAACATACCCTCAAGCAAGCAATATTTCTGTTTTGTAGGAAAAACGTCGTAGCTATTTTCATTAGAATCGAACTATTTAAAAAAATTCATATTAGGTTGTCAAATATCTCCCTTCAACCTTCTTGTCTTATGAATTGCGGGGCTATATGCAAAGCGCTACAGAGCTCTTATCTAGCAATACTATACATCATTTGAAAGGTCTCGACAGAACGTACAAAACGACGCTATACATGATTTGTTTGGATATTGCGTTCAAAAGTTATAGACATGTAAACATGGAGTTCACTAACGCTGAAATTCGCTCTATTTTAAATTTTTCCTTCGGCAAAGGCAAATCCACTAGAAAAACGTTCCGTGAGATTAATAGTGTTTTGGGGCATGTTACACTATCACTTCGAACCGCAGAAAAATGGTTTCGACAATTCAAAGCCGGTGAAAACGACACCATGGATATGCCAGCCGGCGGAAGACCTGTGGCGACGAATACCGATCAAATAATGGAATTTATCGAGTTAGACCGGCATGTGGCATCTCGTGACATCGCCCAGGAGATGAAAATTAGTCACCACACCATTTTAAACCATCTGCAGAAGGATGGATACAAAAAAAGCTTGATGCTTGGGTGCTGCATGATTTGACCCAAAAAAACTTTCTGGACCGAATCAACACCTGCGATATGCTGTTGAAACGGAACGAACTCGGCCCATTTGTGCAAGGCCGATGGACCGTCCCAAACAGTGGCCAAGCCGGGATTGACGACCAGAAAGGTTATGCTAGGTGTTTGATGGAATTGGAAGGTAATCATTAACTATGAGCTGCTCCTATATGGTCAAACGCTTAATTCTACCATCATTAATTAATCTTGATCCACACATTAGCATTCGTCGAGTGAAAAGGGAAATTGGTATTTCAAAAAGTACTTTTCTTAGAATTATGACAATGCTTCGATATTACGCCTGTAATATCACTTTAATCCAAAAGCTACAATTTGAGCATTTCCATCAGCGGATTGTGTTTTGCCAATGGGCTTTATATATGGCAAAATATGTTCCAGACTTTTTTTAACTTTGTTTTGTTTTCTGATGAGGCCAAATTTCAAAGTGATAGGGAACTGAATAGGCATAATTGTCATTACTGGTCTTATGTAAATTCTCATTGGTACCAAACTGTAACCCATCAAAGACGTTGGCGTGTTATGGTATGGTGGGGGATTGTCAATGGATACTTGATTAGTCCTTATTTTTTTGAAGGAAATGTAAATCAGCATAGTTACTTGCGGCTAATAAGAGATGAATTACCTGGCTTACTGCAAGGATGCCAGTAGGATGGCACACACCACACTTTACTCAAATCGTAAGAGCTTTTTTGAATGAGCAGTATGGTATCAAATGGATTTGGCGAGGAGGTCCGTTTAACCGGCCTGCTTGCTCACCCGATCTTCGACCACCAAATTTTTATTTATGAGGATACATAAAAAATTCTGTTTTTGAGCATGCACTGCTAGTTCGAGGCAATCTTTTTGGGTCATTTACAATGGCATTTTACAATGTTTCTTTAATCAAATGGTGATCATTTCGAACACTTGCTTCGAGGTTGGTGAGAGGCGAGAGGACTCACTATATAGCTCCCCGAAGTGATAGGCAGGGAACTCATTTTAATTAATAAATATTTTTTATTGGTCTTACAGTCCAATCAATTTCAACCAAAAATAAAATAAAATAAAAATAAAAATAAAAATAAAATAAAAATAAAAACTAAAAAATAAAAAATAAAAATAATAATAAAAAATAAAAATTAAGAAATACAAATAATAAATAATAAAAATAAAAAATAAAAATTAAAAATAAAAATTAAATTAAAAATTAAATTAAAATGATAATGACAGTCAGACTGTCCTTGTTTATATTCACCCCCGTAGACTAATCTGAAAATAAAATATTAGCTGAAAAAATTCTTTGTTAGTAAAGTGCAGTCTGACTGTCCCCAACACCCTTACCTAATTGAAGACTTGTCCAACGTTTCGAGCTCGCTACGGCTCCTCATCAGGGACTCTATGAGTCAGTCATCAGTCCCTGATGAGGAGCCGTAGCGAGCTCGAAACGTTGGACAAGTCTTCAATTAGGTAAGGGTGTTGGGGACAGTCAGACTGCACTTTACTAACAAAGAATTTTTTCAGCTAATATTTTATTTTCAGATTAGTCTACGGGGGTGAATATAAACAAGGACAGTCTGACTGTCATTATCATTTTAATTTAATTTTTAATTTAATTTTTATTTTTAATTTTTATTTTTTATTTTTATTATTTATTATTTGTATTTCTTATTTTTTATTTTTTATTATTATTTTTATTTTTTATTTTTTAGTTTTTATTTTTATTTTATTTTTATTTTTATTTTTATTTTATTTTATTTTTGGTTGAAATTGATTGGACTGTAAGACCAATAAAAAATATTTATTAATTTCTTAATATTTATTATTTATTAACAGTCCCTGATGAGGAGCCGTAGCGAGCTCGAAACGTTGGACAAGTTTTCAATTAGGTAAGGGTGTTGGGGACAGTCAGACTGCACTTTACTAACAGTCCCTGATGAGGAGCCGTAGCGAGCTCGAAACGTTGGACAAGTCTTCAATTAGGTAAGGGTGTTGGGGACAGTCAGACTGCACTTTACTAACAAAGAATTTTTTCAGCTAATATTTTATTTTCAGATTAGTCTACGGGGGTGAATATAAACAAGGACAGTCTGACTGTCATTATCATTTTAATTTAATTTTAATTTAATTTTTATTTTTAATTTTTATTTTTTATTTTTATTATTTATTATTTGTATTTCTTATTTTTTATTTTTTATTATTATTTTTATTTTTTATTTTTAGTTTTTATTTTTATTTTATTTTTATTTTTATTTTTATTTTATTTTATTTTTGGTTGAAATTGATTGGACTGTAAGACCAATAAAAAATATTTATTAATTTGTATATGGGCAGTCGACAGAAGTACAATTCAATTGATTCAACTCATTTTAATACTGCACCCCAAAGTGAAAAGCAAGAAGACTCACTCTAATCAAGCACCTCAAAGGAAACAATCCTTACAACGTTCACGTTGTTGTTTCTAGGTGGCGCTAAACGTAAGATTAATACGATAATAAGTTTTCGTGTTCTCATTTATTAATATTAATCGGTGATCTCATTTTAAAAAATCAATTTAACCTTGAAATAACCTTGAAAGTCAAGTTCAGGGTCAAAAACTTTAGCCCTATTGTGTTGCCCCCTTTGCTTTCTACAACTTTTATCAGAACCATTTTGCACTATCTGGCTTATGTTCCAAGTAATCCAGCTGAGCCGATTAAAATGAATCCACCGTATATATATATATATATATATATATATATATATATATATATATTACGAATTTGCAATCAAATCAGTTTTGGTCAAGCTGTAATGCTAATGGGATTCATAATTTGCTATAACACTAATAAATGTTTTTCTTAATACTCAAGTAGGCATCTACAGTGATAGAAAATCACTGCTTCTCCTGAAAATTGTTCTGAATAAAAAAATTTTTTCTAATAGATTAGTATTTAAAATCATCTAATTATAATGAATAAAGTGAAAAAAATAAAAATTCTTTGCTAATTGCTTTTAATATATTAAGATGAAAAAGCAAAATACAAACAAATTAAGTTCCAATATTTTTCCTGGCTAAACCAATAATCTACTATTGATATAAATCTAAGTTGCTGATTATCCATTGCTAAATTTTAGTATTTTTTTGATTTCGTTCTCTACTATATAATAACTTTTTAATCCATAATATAATATTGTTCTTCGAATTAAATGCAATTCACGTAAACTATATTGCATTATACAAAATCAACATTCATCATGGACTCTTGTGAAATTCCAAGTGGCGATGAAAGCGAAGACGATGTATATAATAATAATAGTCAGTTGGAAAGCAATCCACCAGATATTGATGAAACTCTAAATGATGACTTAGTTGGAAAAATAGATTTTACAACTCAATTGCATTTACGTGATGCAAAGAGCAGCGTTTTTGAAGATAACATTAACAATTGATAGAATTAAACAAAACTCCATTGTCTACAAAATTGGCTGCTCTAGATAGTATATGGGAAGAAAAAATCAGACAATTTGATAACAAAATTTTTTCTGAAGACTGTGATCCAAAACTTCATCCCAATATTGATTCACTTTCACAAATTTTTGTTTGTCTATTTTCTGATAGTTGGATTGATAAAATAGTAAATCAAACTAGTTTATATAGACATCAATCACGTAAATTTGATCAAGAAACTGACAAAGAAGAAATACTAAAATTTTTTGGTATCAATATCATGATGGGAGTAAGTAAATTACTTTCTGTCCGGGACTCTTGGTTTTCAAATCCTTAATTGAATAATGCTTATATAAGCTCTGTAATACCTCTAAATAAGTTTTCTACTCTGCTATCAACCATAAATTTGAACGATAACTCTACAATGCCAGCAAGAGATGAATCAACTTATGATAAACTCTAAAAATCAACCTATTACTAACAACTATTTTAGAAAACTATTCGCAATGCTACAAACCTTCTCAAAAATAAAGTGTCGACGAATGCATCATAAAATACAAGGGAAAAAGAATCCTGAAATAGTATTGTCCGGCTAAACCTATAACAAGAGGTTTTAAAATTTGGATTAGAACTGATGAGTATGGTTTTGTCTGTGACTTTCAACTTTAAAAAGGGAAAATTAATAATAGAAAAGACAAACATTTAGGCGAGAAAGTTGTAAAGGATTTGACAGTCAAAATTGCTTTCAATGGTTATCAAAATTATTTCGATAATTTTTTCATCTGTATTAACTTAATGATTAACCTGAAAGCATGCGACATTTTAGCATGTGAAACGGTCAGAGTAATTTCAAAGGTTTTCCTAAAAATGAGATAATGGACAAGGATATGGAAAGAGGAGATTATGAGTTTCGAATCTCATATTACTTGTGCGAAATGGAGAGACAATGCAGCTATCGAATTTTTGTCTAATTTTCATAATTCTTGTATAAGTAATACTGTCAGTAAGCATCAAAAAGATGATAGCCTCCTTCCACTTACTTGTCCACAACTTGTTCGAGATTACAATAATTATACGAGTTATTTAGACAAAACAGACCAATTGAAATCTATGTAAAAAAGGCTGGCATCGAATATTCTAGCATTTTGTGGACGTGACAGTTGTAAATTCATTTATCATTTACACACAGAAAATCCAGCTACAAAAATGTGTTCGGAGGATTTTCGATAAATTTTGTCACGGAACTTGTTGGCTTTGCAGTCCCTTCTAAGAGAGCTAAAACATAAATGCAACATACTCAGAACTTTCATAAAGCAGAAGTTCTGACTGAAAAAAGAATTTCTCAAATATCACATATTCCAATTAAAATAGAAGCTCCAAAACATTGCGCTTGCTGCAGCACTACACAAAGGCAAGTAAAAACTTCATAAATGTGTAAGATTTATAACGTTCCACTATACATTGGAAAGAAAAATATTGCTACGAAGTATACCATAGGAAATCATAAATAAACATTATCTGCAGATAAATAAAATTATTCAAAATATAATCAAAATAATAGAAATGAATAGATTACTCATAGTCACAAACAAATATGAGAGAAAATACAAAAAAATATATATATAAAAAAAAAACAAGAAAAAATTTAAAAAAAGAAAAAAAAACTCTGCCATAGCCGGTTCCAAACCTATGTATCAGAAGAGTAGGGTGTTTCATAACGAGTTTCAAATTTGCCAATCGAAATGAAAAAATCTGACCCGAACAACGTTGTATAAAAGATTCTTAGTACTCATTTACTATATTCAACATTTTTCATTGACCATATTCGATCTGTTATTACGATCAAATAACCGTGCTAATTGCGTGACTGAAAGGGCTAAATTGTTCCAAACACTGCTTCGAAGCTAACAGCCGCTTCCGCTTTTTGTCTACCGTGAGCAATCGCGGCACCCATCGGGCCGACAATTTTTTCATAACCAACGTATCGTGTAAAATATTAATTGCCCTTCCGGTCGACATACCTACAGTCTCTACTACAATACGGCAGCACACGATAATAACACCAGCTTCTGTAAGGAACGTTCTCTGTCTTCAAACACGGATACTTATTGAACCGCCCTTGTAAGTGTTAAAACTATTTGTATTATTCTTTATTAAATTTACTGTCATCTACACTGCTTATTCTTTTACATGATTTTTATTAAAGAATCATTGTTAATCATCGTTACTATATTATAATACAAAAAATATTCTTCATTTATTTAATATATTTTTATTTTATACATTAATATTTTTATACTCCATGATTTTTATAACATTTATTAAAATTAAATACTAAAATCATATCAATATTACTAATATTTATTAATTTCAAGCTCTATCAATATTTAGATTTATCATGAGAATATTCATTAAACTTTGAATGCATATGATCCTTTTTAATAAATGCTGTATCTTTCTATATCTAAATAGGTAGCGTCCTTTAACAATTTCCATATTCTGAACTTTTATTCAAAAAATTAATATAAAGTAAAAGATGTTTTCTTATTTTAATTATATACCACAGTTTTAGAAAATTTGTCTTTTGACTTAAAAATGTTATATGTTGATAATAAAATAGAAATCTGAGGAAGATTCATAGGATATTTTCAATATTATAGTAATTATAATTTAATACACCTTCTTATGAAAAAACAGAAAATCTTCTCAACTTCTTTTAACTAAACTGTATAAAGTACTTTTGGTCTATGCTCCTTAAAAATTTTTGCGGTAATAAATAAATATCATAAGAATAGATATATCTTTCAATATTTAATGGTATGTTTTGAGTTTTCGTTCTGTTCGTGTGTGACGATCCACTCGGACAATTTAGCAAAATCTGGTAGGGATTATAGTAATAAAACTTAATCACCAAGACATTTTTTTGATTAATATGTACCAACACAGAATGTTCAGGTAAGTAGATTGTAGTATAGTAAGTAGTGAAGGAGAGCGGCGAACTCTTCCCGGAGACCTCTGCTCTCTCCGAAGACTAGACTCTACTTCACTGCTTAGAATATAGTTTAATTATATTTCTTGTAGTTTTTTCCGTAAATAAACAATTTAACATCAACAAAATTTGTAACATCTAAAATCATTTTCACCTTGATCGTTAAAGCACTCCAATTTCCTTAAATATGCGAGAAAATTTAACATTTAATGATCATGAGATATTACTCACTATATGGAATAAATACACATAAAAATAAAAGTGAAACAAAAATGTGAACTTTGTTAATGATATAGAATTTGTTCTGTAGACTAGAATTTGAAATTTCAACGTCAAATATCTGACATCATCAACTAAATAATTGAATTTTAAAACTAAAAGTGTATTTAACTCAAAATTCTATTGCAAAATATCCCATGCCATATAAACTTCGATGCAACAGTAAAGTTACCGAAGTACAGTGTATATGAAGCATTGTAATTGAAAGTTTATATACTCACTAAAATATATATGAAAAAATAATAACGTAGTTCATTCAGAAGATATAACTTATTTATAACATTGTAGAAACATATTTACAAAATAGCATTACCAGTCTCGCTCTAATGGAATAAAAACATTTGAATTAATTTAAAATGTGATTATTAAAAAAATGGCAAAATGTTTTGGAATGTATTTCTAAATTCTCAATTCCATAAATATCTGATGATATAATAGGAGAGTGCCTGCTTTTTATTATAGTCAGTATGCTGATAACTTTCAAGTACTTTACAAATATATATTATGTCGATACAATATAGTAGGTATTAGACAGTTCTATAGTAGGTATTATAGTATGTTTTATAGGATCTGCATCCATAGTTAGGAAGAGAGCAGGGCGCTGGTTGGTTGTCGTATCAGATACATGATACAGCTCTATCTCAATGAGATATAACTAATGTAAGATTAAACACAATATTAATGAATACAGATTAAACAGAATCGTACACGAATACTTTATTTATATAATCTCATTCATCATAACATGGCAGTAGAGGTCCGCGGTTATGATATCATCACTAAAGAAAAAAAGAAAAAAGTGAGGTTATGCAAACACGGGTGACACAGTAACTATGAAGTAAAAATTAAAAACGAAAAAAAAGAGAAAAAAAAAGGAGGGCAATAAAGTGCTAAGAACGTCTACGAAAACTATAAGAAAAGTATGAAATCTATTAAAGTTTATTAACAGTGCTTAAGAAAAAGTTGTAGATAAAAAAATGTCACACAATGTGAAAATCACTTTACCTATATTCGACGGCCAAGATTACTGTATGTGAAAAACAAAATATTAAAATTTCTAAAACTAAAAAAATATGAAGAAGTAGCCAAAAGAGTAAGGGATAACAATAAAACCAAAGCTTAATATATATTGTATTATCAAATAAACAAATGTTTTTGTCAAATTTTTCTGAGAATGCTATTGAAGATATGGATGTAGGATTTGAAATGCTTAATAAATACAATCTTGAAGTACATAAAAAAATTTTTTTTTATACATTTTTTCTACATAGAAAGTATGGTCAAAACTAACACCTCAAAAAGTAGGTAACGTTGTTGTGATCGTAAAATCTTGCCGACGGATGGTATGAAACAAAAAAATCAAATAGTTGTATGTTCAGTATGACTCCAGAAACCGATCTAACTAGAATATTTCATGTACGTGCAAAATCAACAAAATGGCGGCTAAAATACGAAAGAAAAAAAAATTATTTTTTTTCCGTCTTTTTTGCAATAAAAATATAGTTAGGATTAAAATTTTAAGTTGATTGTAGTTAGGACGGTTGATAGAAACATATAGAATATGTGTTCAAAATTTCATAAGAATCGGTTAATAGTTTTTTAGTTTTCACGACCACGGTACTTGAAAACGCTGTTTTGAGAAAAACGCGTTTAAAGTTTTTGTAAGTGAAAAATCGTAGAAAAAATTATCTAATGCTCAATCAGCGATACATGGGCCATACAATATGCCTTCAACTTGTTCCGGGCGAGTATGTTCATCTAATTTAGCCTGCTTTTTTGAGTTCTGCTGTCCTTAGAAGCATCAGTCGAGCGGCGGTTCTCTCGAACGATGCGCTGTTGGTCGCGCATATTGGCGAATTGCATGGCGGTTTGGCCGATTTTCAGGCCCATAATTTCCATTATTTCTAAAGTGGGTTGAATCCTTCATTAAAAATGCAGGCAGCAGTGATGCATGTAATTTTAACGAGTTTTTTCCATTATAGACATGCTTCGGTGCCATAGATCAAACTGTTGAGTTGAAACACTCATTGTTATTTTGAGTGTTTCTGCCCAAAAATCTCTCCAGCAATTCCGTTATTGTTGGATCTTTGGAGATCTGTTTCATCACCTCTTATACGCTACTAATAAGAGCAGGATGATGTTTATAATTTTTTAAAGCGTTGTTTGCTTCGGCCTTCTTAGACTTGCACCAGCTGTCTGAACAGTACGTATGCTGTGGTTTGGAGTTTGTTGAGATTTTGTAGTAATAGCCGGCCCAGATCTCGTTTCGCATGCCTTTTACTGAATTTGAATTCCTTTCAATTGCAAGACTGTAGTTTTTAAATAATTCCTTGATTAATTTGATACTTAGATCAGCAGTCTTCACTTTTTTAATCACGACTTTTGGTTTCTACACAACTATCTTCGAAATACAGAAGCAAAATTATAAAGGGAAGGTAATATTGAGAAGCAAAGGTATATATTTTGATGACAATATATATAGGTGTAATGATTTACAATAGAGGAACAGCTGCTGCAGCGAACAAGGCCAGGTAGATGGCTTATCGGGCGCGCGCGCTGGGCGGGTCGGAATAGCGCGCTCAGGTAAGTGCGTTCGAAAGGTGAAAAAGTATAGTTGGACTACCTAAATCTTTCTAAAATTTTGAGCTAACCTTCCTCAATATATTTACTTTCGAAAACTTCAATAGATTTACTTTCGAAAAAATAAAAAAAAATAAAACATTTTTTTTCAAAGTTGTAAAATAGAATACTGCCTTAAAGCAGAATTTCGCGAAATCAGATTCACTATTCTTTCTTTATCTTTTTTGTCCACTTTTCCTATAAATCCATGTTCTGCTAAATGATCGACATTTTTAGCCACTTTATATCGTTGTACCCACTCCTGTACTACTGCCTTCTACTTTCTCATATATTTAGCAGCCGCTGATTAGACATTTTGGAACCTTTCGAGTAGATGCAAAGGAACACATGACTGTATTACGTTTGGAATGAAATTGCTGTATTTTGATGTTTTTTACTTATTCTTTTCTATATGAATAAAATCTACTTTCTTTATCGATTAAGACAAGAACTCTATTCATTTTCCTGTTCTATTCTTTTGAACGAGTGATTTTAAAATTCATTCTTACGATTAAAAGTATCTTCCTTGTACTTCGTAGAGGAAGTGTCTCTAGGAAATGAAAAACGATTGGGCGGTTGGAGAGTGTCGATGCATTTCGTAATTCGGGAGGTATCCTTTCCTAACGAGTACTGAAAATGAAACGCGCTCTTAGCAAAAATCAATGCGCTTTTATATATTGTACGTATAATTTTTGAATTGGCTAAATTTCATTTTATTTAAATTAATACACTTTCTAATACATACTTAATTTATTATATCTAATACATACATAATTTATTATATATTTGGAATTGTTTAATGCTCATTAACGTGTATATAGTTCTATATTTTTTCTTCGTTTTGACGGGTATATGTATTTATACTTATGTAAGGTACGACATTAATAACTGTATATGAATATTAATCGAAATAAATAATTCACCTGTTCAATTTAGGTATTTTCGTTGTTGCTATAGTTCACAATACTAGTCCTCTGGTTAGTCTCGTAGTGAGGGTAGAAAGAAATTACATGGATGAAGTTACTTTCGAATTGTACGCAAGACGATGATACTGACTAATATGCTCGTTGCCAAAACATGTTATAGAGACGGCTTCAAGGATCGCGAATAGGGCGAGTAGAGAGGAGAGAGAATTAAAATTAATTGTTACACCTGCTGGTATTCTACAGTCGTAGGTGTTCCGCTTTAACTCTATATAAATCTAATTTATCAGCGTGATTCGTCTTACTAAGTGTATACCTTTATAGTTGTTTTTTCTTCTAATGTTACTACTAAATTATGTGATTAAGCTAATACTATAACTAAAGCATGTGACTATTTTAATCTTACTGTAATATCCCAATTCCTATTTACTATAATTTTATTTCTAATAGTACTACGCTCAGAAGGTATTATTCATATTCTAATATTAATATTGTTGCTGGCGTCTTCTTCTTGTACTTTTGCTGACTCGGTTGCTCACACGTTCTTCCATTTTCCAATGCGTGCTAGGTGAGTACGTTACGCCATTTTCATCCTCTTCCTTCTTCGCTTCGGCGTGTCTGAAGCATTGTGTACTTTTAGAACTGTGCCAGCTGGTTTTATCAGGTACAGCATTAGTGGGACGGTAAAATAGCCTACTGTGTCCTTGAGCCATTGTTGGCTCCTTTATTTGATTCGTCCTCGCCCGCCGACGCTGTGCCATCCCGGTATATTTTTTTACATAAAGGGGTGTTGGATCTAATTTTCTATTTCCCGGCCATCCCCTACGTGATCTTAAATTACTTCGCGGTCTTTTGGTATTCCTGCGAATAGTACTTTGCATCATTCGCGCTGGTGCCCGGGGTTCTGTTCGGGCACTGCTTGGTTTTCGCAGTAGGTGAAATCACCGGGACAATGATAGGGGAAACTCTGGGTATATATTTTTCTTCGGAGTCATTTATGCAGGGTCAGTTTCTTTTTACTTGTTCAAGTAAACTATCGCTCCTGGCATGATTATCATGACTGATTGCGAAACTACTACTGCACTTGTAGTCGGCGCTACTCTAGGATTCTCGTCTCTCGGGCGCACCTCTTCTCTTTCTGCCATGTTTTAAATGTACAGCTGGCGTGTTGTTTGAAGTTCTTCACCGACTGCGCCCTGCAGTCACCCTCCTCCTCCCAAGATGATACGGCAGGAGTTGACCGTTCCAAACAGAATTAATGCACTGTTTCTGTGCGATTTTTCTGGAAGAAATTGAATAAATGGGGATTTCGTGGGTACCTCGTAATGCAGACACGTCTATGTTCAATACGAACAGATTAAAAGGGGCTTGGTCGACAGATCTTGCTTCTATCGTGCTCCGAAGCTCTTCGATGATCTCTTGCGTCGAGTCTAGGAAGAACGATGAGGTTCGTCTACTCTTGCGGACGCTCTCTTAGAGCTCCCGATACCTCGTTCATATCGTGATCATGGCGCGGTTGTATTGGGGGATTCTGACGTACTTGCACTTGCTGTACGACTATGTCGCGGTTGGAATTAGCCTTCACGCATTTTCGTGCTCGGAGGCGTGATTCTCCGGGGTATCATTCCTGCCTGTCGACGTAATTGGTCGGTCATTGTTGACCGCCGTAATCCTCGGCCTCGTTTTATGTCTTTTTTTATATGGTTTTTGTCGTCGTTGGTGGGACTTGAAATGGACTTGAAAGGAAATTTATGGCGTTAGGTGGGTAGTATTTTTTTAAGTCTGAAACATGAACTAGTCGTTTTCCCGTCGTTCAAGTCGCTTGTTTCAAAGATTACAGAGGGATTTTTTTCATGATTTGGAAAGGCAAATTTCTCTGAGCCTAAAGATAAGACGTACTTACGTCTGCATACATGTCATCTAGTCTCTTTACTCTGGTGAGCCAATCTGTTGACCTGAAGTTCTGCATCTATGGTACTATTCCTCGTGCGTGCCGGTATGCCGATGTGCAGGTTACGCTCGAAATTCTAAAAGGACAGGGACGCCTGTGTGCTCGAGTGCACGGCGGTGTATCATTGTGCTCGTTATGACCGTAAATTTTTCGCTTAGCAGATATCCGCAGAACTTTTGCACGGCTCACAGAATGGCCATGTACTCCTTTTCTGCGACGGTGTAATTAAACTCGGCCTGTGCCGGATTTCTGCTCAGGTAGGCGATCGGGTACTCTTCGCCTTCATGGATTTGGTTTAACACAGCGTCTAGCGCATAATTACTTGCGGGCGTTGATAGGACGTGCGTTGATCTCCGTCGAGCTTAAAACCTCCAAGATGTTGTTAATTTTGGGTAATTCTTCTCTGTGGGTTGCATATCGGCTGCTCATTGAGACACCGTGTCACTTTTTGTTTTTCTGAATATTGTTGATCGAGTTTTGTTACCCGGGTATTATATATATATATATATATATATATATATATATATCGCCCAAACCGATGGTTTCTTATTCGGTTTTGAAAATCGAGTGTACGCGTGCATAATGGCGAACAAGCGCACTATGCACCGACAGATTGTGTATCGCGTGCTACGAAACTGGAGAGGAAGAGTGACAGAGAGGAAGAGAGAGAGAGAGAGAGAGAGAGAGAGAGAGAGAGAGAGAGAGAGAGAGAGAGAGATATTATTCTCTGGACAGCATGAACGCTCTGACAACATCGTCGCACTCATCCATTCGATCCACCAGCCTAGATTCCAGTGAGGTAGTTTAGCCGGATCCGCAACCTCTTGAGAGCACACCTGGTTTTCCTGCAACTCCACTTCCTCGACCATCGAGGACATCCCCGCAACGTCAACGGCGGATGCACGTATAGCGGGAATGAAAGAGAATGAGAGGACGCCGCTCCATCCGCGCAGCAAGTCAAAGCAGGGCGAAAGAGAGAGAGAGAGAGAGAGAGAGAGAGAGAGAGAGAGAGAGAGAGAGACAGGACGAGACGATGCCGCAGTCGAAAGAGCAGACATTGGCGATAGCAGCTACGACAACTACGGCAAGTAGTTGTCATTATTTTTAATACAGTATTCATACGCGCCCACCGCCGTCGGCGCTGTCGCACCACACGTGTATACTCGGTTGCACGGTGTGGTTGTAGAGTAATAATGCGTACAGATTAGTAATGCGTGTAGATTGACGTCGCGGAACCCGCTCGCGTAAGACCGTCTTGTATATAAATATATATATATATATATATATATATATATATAATATTAGCGTGAATAAAAAGTGTTAATTAGGAATATTACGTTTTATCGCATATTAATTCAATGCTCTTTCCCCGTGCCTTATTCCTGTTATAGCTTGCAGCAGCTTGGACGGCGACCTCCTCACGCGGTAAGTCAACGTAACCGATAATCAAATAAATAAACAATATTAATGACACCCTAAAATAAAAATTTCTTTCATTTTTATTATTTAGATAATTAAACGAGTGATAGTCATAATTCTTCTTCCTTTCCTTTTTTTTACAAAAAAAAAGCAAAGAAGAAAAACAATTTAATAAATTAATATTCGTTATTGAAAAGAAATAAATACTTAATAATAATTTGGTTTCACAGAAAAAAGCAATAAACAATTTGTTAATTAAGGAATCTTCTTACCACATTTAGGAATATTTTATCAGGCCTAGTCAACATACTGATGACATAGAATGAGTACAGCGTGTAAACAATAAACATAGGATAAGAGAATAATATTCTATAACAAATCATAAGAATATAATAATAACAATAATCAGATAATCTGTAAATAAATTAATTTAAAAATTCAAATAAACAATAAACATTAAATCAATAAATAATTAGAAAAAATTTTCAGAAAAAAAGAAGCAATATACTTGTGGAAAATTTACCGAGTGTTACCTTGTTTTATAAAACTTTACCTAAGTAATAGCGTAAAATTAACTTTCAATTTTTTACATTAGACCTAAATTTCGACATTTTTAACATTAAATTTAGATTTAGAAATTTTGAACATTAAATAGAATCTCGAAATTTTTAACAATAAACATAAACTTCAAAATTCTCTCTCTACGCAAACACGGACTTGCGCAATAGTGTTGCAGCAATATATAGCAAATAGATCTGCTTTACTAGTAGCACCGATTTTAAATGAAATAATAACTATTGGCAGCTGCGTTTGAACGTTAAAATACAAGTAATAAATTTCAATTGATTAAACTAATTTGATTAATTTTACGTAATGAAACATATTGAAGTCGACAAATTCAAAAAACTTAATAAAATTAACAAGAATGGACCAACCTAAACCAACGAGTGCTATGCTCGGAGAGGAACTCAATGGCTTTTTTGCAGCAATGCAACAAGAAGCATTGTTCCGTAATCCGAGCAACGGCATTTTCGAATAGACAAGGATCTTGGAGTATTGAGAAACAGGCTAATCCATTTCGAACTTGGGCGCCTTTATGGACAAAAGGCTGCCGAATGAAACACCGACAGGGATGAAACCGCTGATCACCCGGATCTCACCCAGATCTCGAAGGCACTCAATTCTACAGACTCGAGCAGGGCCGCCAAAAACAGGTAACCGTAGCAGAGCTGAGGCAGCATCCAAACGGCAAAATACGGCCTGATGGAAAAACAACGTACTGACACCACAGCTTACTTGACCTACCTTCCCAAATATGGCCGCCTTTCCTGGATACCACGTCAGACCATGGCCATCACCATCGGCTCACAGCACGGATATAGCGAGAGATAACAACACTCTCCTAACCGCTAATACCAACGGGCAATATCCGCCACACACATGGCCGTACCTGTACTGGGCGTTTTTGCAGTACTACATCGCTGCGCCGTATCCAGGAATACCAAACATGACACAAATGGCTCATGACTGCAAACATCAGCAGCACTGCATCGCCAGTAATACGTGATCGTACACTCGATCCACCGACAATACGTACTTAAAGGAGACGAGAGCAGGCCAACTACTAAGACAGTGGAAGGTCCAAGGGGAAGGTTTTCCGGAGCCCCACAAAAGGATGTGGAGAAATTTATTAAGAGGCTTGAGGAAAAAATAGAAAGCTTGATTATTCCTACAGCCATAATATTAGAAAAAAAATTAGAGGAATTTAAATCAGCGCTTCGCAGAAGATTCCAGCCGATCGATTATTCGTTGCGATTGGAAGAAGACATGCGAGACAGGACGCAGGGGTAAAAAAACCCATCGGCTCCTGCCTTAGAGGTATGAGAGTGCTGTTCGATAAAATGTCACCAGCACTTCCTATCGAGACACAATTCGATATGATTTACAAATGTACCTTTAGAGTTGTTAAATGATATTATACAGGAAAAGTGGAATGAAATTAATTTTCATACAAAATTAACAATGAATGAATTTATTAAAGCAATTAATTTGGTTTTTAATAACACAATTTTTTCATTTGATAATAAATTTTATGAACAAAAATACGGATGTCCAATGGGGTCGCCTTTGTCACCGGTTATAGCTAATTTAGTTATAGAAAAGTTGGAAAGTATAGCCTTGTCAAAATTGCTTTTTGAACCAATGATATTTAAGAGATATGTTGATGATATCTTTACAATTGTTCCGGAAGTTTTTGTGGATGAAATGGTGGATGTTTTCAATTCTGTACATGACAGAATTAAATATACAAGGGAGGTCAAAGTTAATAGTCAGTTAAGTTTACTGGATATTCATGTCATTAGATGTAGTAATAATAAGGTCAAACTTAATTGGTACAGAAAGCCTACTTGGTCAGGTAGGTTTTTAGATTTTAATTCACACCACCAATTCGGAAACAAAATTGGAGCATTAAAGGGTGTCATTGACAGAGCAATGAAATTGTCACATAAAGATTTTAGACAAAATAATTTCCAGATAGTAAGAGAGACTTTCATTAATAATAGTTATCCAATTCAATTTATTAATAGATTAATTGCTGAGAGATTGTTTGACATTTATAATACCGAAAATAGACATGGTGCAGGAATTGATGTTAACGGAGGTAAAATTATTGTCTTGCCATATGTTCGAGGATTGTCTGAAAGAATAAAAAGAAATTTTCGGAAATATAACATTCAAATTTTCTTTAAAAATAGCAATAATTTGAGTAGATTGTTTAATAATTGCAAAGATAAGGATGTTTTATGCTTAAAATCAGGAGTTGTTTACAAGATTAATTGCATGGATTGTGATAAATACTATATTGGACAAACAGGTAGATATTTAAAAAAGAGAATTTATGAGCATAAATATAGTTTACGTAGCTCACATATTACTTCTGGTTTAAAAGAGCATTGTTTAAAGTTTTTACATTCTTTTGATTTTGTGAATGTGGATATTTTGGAACATGGTATTAATAATAAGTATAAACGGGAGAGTCTTGAAAGTATTCATATTTCCAGGAATCGAAATAATGTGAATTTAATGTTAAAGTCTGGTAGATTGGACAGTGTTTATCATTCCTTATTAAATTAAATGGTTTTGGACAATTTGTGTAGAGGGGGAATTTATATTTAATTTACTAAATTTGGTGGTGGGGATGGGTATATATAGATTAGAATATAAGGTTTAGATTAGTCCCTGATGAGGAGCCGTAGCGAGCTCGAAACTTCGGACAAGTCTTCAATTAGGTAAGGGTGTTGGGAACAGTCAGACTGCACTTTACTAACAAAGAATTTTTTCAGCTAATATTTTATTTTCAGATTAGCCTACGGGGGTGAACGGAAACAAGGACAGTCTGACTGTCATTATAATTTTAATTTAATTTTTAATTTAATTTTTATTTTTAATTTTTGTTTTATTTTGTATTTTTATTTTTATTTTATTTTTAGATTGAATTGATTGGACTGTAAGACCAATAAAAAAAATATTTATTAAAATTTAACATTATTACTAAATAAATTGTGGGTAGTGTGTATATATATATATAGCTATCACAATAGATTTTTAATTCAGTCATTCATTAGAAGCTGGAACAGTAAGAACAGTTCCACACCTCAAACACACACAAACACAATTTTATATATTGCCATTTAAATGACAATATAAATACCAATGTATGCATTTAAGCCCGAACGCATGTAGAAATTATTCTTTTTTTTCACTGTTACTGGAGAGTCATATCTGAAAATCAAAAAAATAATAATTATAATTTTTTATGAAGTATATATATATATTTATATATTTATATACTAGCATCCCCCGTCTCGGCTTCGCTCGAGATAATAATTTAACCGATTTCATAAACAATTCAATAATATCTAAGTAAAAAAGTACTCTATATATATAAATCTATATTTCTATAAATAATTGACCTATCGTCGCTTCTGTATAAAAAGCTGTTTCAATGTAGCGTACACTTCAAATAATTGTTATTGTGCCGACCATTTTATACCATACAGGTATAAAATACCATTGGTATGCACATAGTATATTTTTTAAGTAGATGATGGATATAGCCTTTTTATGCAGAAGTGACAATATATTTTATTTATATATACATAGTTTGGAGGTTATTGGTAAAGAACCCTAGTTTGCCATCATTTCTTTTGTACAAACTAAAAAACAAGATAGTTTCTTCTCGCAATTCTGAAGTTAATATAACGTATAAAAACAAAAATATCTTTTGTCGTCACAAACAATATTAAGTATGATTTCGCATACAGAACCATTTTATAAGAGAAGGAGAAAGAAAGACAGAGAGACAGAAACAGAGACAGATTTTCCGACATAAGAGAAAATATCATAAAATTTACAAACATTTACAAAAAATATCCATAAGGTGTGAGAATAGTGTTAGTTTAACACGAAGAACAAAAAAAAGGGTAACACCGACTAACGTCACACTTTCTTCAGGATACGAATCCCAAAGTTGGATATGATCATTCATTTGAGCTGGCCTGGTATTAATACTTTAAGCGGACTACATTGAGTTAAACTTCGTGATTGAAAACACCACCTACTGGCCGCTGGTGAAACTGGTTGCTGAAACTGTTATCTTAATTTCTTGGTGAAAGTACAATGATTTTCTTTAAAAAGATAGCCTTTGTCCTTCCGAAGATAATATAGAATCTATATGTCAAATTTCAGAACAACCAGTTTAGTAGTTTTTGGTTATCGTATACAAATAAAAACATTCTTTGTCTTTATAAATTAGTATGATATGATATAATATGCTACGGCGGTCGTAGTTGAGAGCGCTCGAGTAAAACCGCGAGTGTTCCCGCGAGCTCGTGAAATTGTACGCGCGCGCCACGAGGGCGCTGGGACCGCAACTTTAGGTACGAGGCTCGAAATGAAGAGCACTTTCGTCCCCGGCGTTTGTACAGCTTGACGCACTTTTCGTCCGCTCTACCGTGTTACATTTTTCGTCTCACATTTTCCGTCAACTGAAGTCGTGAAAGTTCCGAGGTCGCCATCTTAGTGTTCTTCACGTCGGTGTATTCTCAAGGTGATGTTTGTGCTAAGTACGTTCGCGTAATCCGGAGGAGCGAAAACGGCACGCACGGTAATATCCTTGCCGCAGCCCCGGACCGAGAGCGCAAATGGCTGAGGAGGCGAACACGCTCCCGTCCGTGTACCATCGCGCATAAGTGACGTCATCAGCGGTTACAAGTCGCAGTCAAGCGCAGCCGCGCGAGCAATCGAAGAGAAGCGAGAAATAGCGGCGCGGCCCGCCACGTCCTTACGCATCCGCGTACGTGAGAGAGAGCGCACACAGCCGCTCTGATACAAGGCGACAGCCACGAGCAGCACCGAGCACCAGCGAACATCAAGGCCAGCGACAGCATCGTCGTCGGCGGCAAGTAGCTTTATGTACTTTTTATTATCTTAATATGTATGTCCGTAGCTAGACTCCTGACCCGCCGCCACGCCCATGTCTCGCGATCCCCGCGTGTAGTCTAGCGGTTATATACGCGTAGCAGAGATCTCGAGTATTTACTATAATGTTATATCTTTGTATCTTCATGTATCATATATATCGTTTACGTATCGTATATAGGGTAGCGTCCCACATTGTACCGTTGTTCCCCCGCGTTGTAGATACTAACGTCCCATTCCGTGTCCCCCTTCCCCTCGCACTTTATGTGATCGCGTATTCGCGTTATAATTCTTGTATCATCGCGAAACCCGCAACTAGCACGTAGTGTATATACTACTAGAACCTCGTAAAATAGTTTCCTGTAATAAAAAATATTGATATTGTTAAAACCTCGTAAAAACTGCCGCGTGTTTCATTCCCTTTTCTTAGCGGAGTTCACGAGCAGCGGCGTGGAAGTGCCCACGCACATATCGACAGATCATATGTACTAACCTCGAGTTGGTCGTGATAAATGGCGCCGCGTACATGGGGCCCGCGACGAGAATAATCAAGAATGCCTGTTGAAGAGTTAAGCAGTAAACTCACTCATTTTCCCAATCCCCTATAGATAAGCCAGGCGAAACCAAAAGTACGCAATACATGTGCACACATGGACACGCGACGACTGCATGCATGACTGTGCGCAGAAGAATGCGCAGTGGCATAAGTTTGTCAAAATTCACTGTCAAGCTTTTATCATTAAAAGTTTTTTTCTTTTTCTCCCCTTTTTGTCATAACTATTTATGGACGTGTTAATTAATAACTAACTGATTTAATGTACATCAATCATTTCATGTAAACCCCTTTTTTACCCCTTTCATATATATATATATATATATATATATATATATATATATTGTAGAAGCAAGTAAGGTAATATATAGAAAATATTTTCTTTGAACTTTATATTCATAAAAATTTTGCACATATGTATCTCTATTATTCGCTAAATGAATATATATATATATATATATATTTATGATGATAAAATTATAAGTAATTGTATATTCATAACTTTACTTATAATTTCACATAGCAACAATATCCGCTATTTTCTACCTGAGGTTTAAACATACAAGGGAGAATAACTTTCTCTTTTTCTTGAGAAAGATGCTGGTATTTTAAATTGAAATAACAGCAAAGTAAATGAAAGGTAGAAGGTCGACGTCAAAAACTTCTTAAGCTTATTGTGCTCACACCTAAGGTAAATATGATTTTCTGGAAAAATTTCTATATATATTATCAATCATTTTATTTTTCTCTATTTGCACGCTATTTGTATATTGTTCATATTATCATATTTTATTTGAATTTATATATCTATTTTTCTCTTGTATTAATGCTTCATATATATATATTATACATTCAACTGATATTGATACTTCGTCCGTTTCTTTCTCGTTACTCATGTCCCTAAATATTTATTAAGGTAATATATAAAATATCATTTTATATATATATATATATATATATCGTTTCTTCTGTCATTATGTGTAAAAGCACATAAATATTTTATCGTTCCTGTCCCTTTTGTACTTTTGACCATATAACATATGACACTGAGCAATACATAGAAGATAGTTTTATTGGAAATATGTAAATTATTACAAATGAATCATAGCAATTTTTAAAATATAATACAATAAATCATCAATATATTCAGAAGAAGCAAAATACGTCAATCTGGAAATTAGAAGAGATAAATGAGAGGCTCAGCATTGAAAAACATATACAATAAATAAATATATTACACCCAGTGTATGTAGTACACCTTTCCCCTTTATTATCGGCATCGCATCTCCCTCTTCACCATTATATAGAATCAAGGTATAAGAACAACACCACCTTATACAAAAAAAAGAAAAGAAAGCAGCTGAAGAACTTTTCTCTCTTTCTCCTGGTAGGCATAACCTATACGCTTGACAGATAGGTACACAGGACAAGAAATTTGTAAGAGAACAATTTTCAGGAAGGAGTTGGAATTTTTCAACTTTCTAAAGTGAAGATAGTTGGGAATATTCACAACAATGGTGAAAATTAATTTCAGATAATTTTTTTAAACAAAAGTTTTAAACTTTAAACAAAGATTTTTGTAAACAAAAGTTATTGGCAGTTTACCTGTAGTCAAATACAGTCAAAACTTGTTAAACTGAAAAGAAGCAAATGCCGCAATTTTTACTTCTTAAAAGCAATCCATTCAACTTAATCATCCAATTAATATATTGATTGTTAATATATTGAGTGTTTCTTCTACTATCTAATTCAGCGTTACAAAAAAAAATCTTATCTTTTCTCTTTCTTCTTAATAATTCTTATTTTAATTATTACTGCCAGCTAGAAACACTGTGCTCTATAATAAGTAATAGTAAAGAACTACTGTAGTGACGAACAAATAACAACTATACTGAAAATAATCCAGATGATAATAATAATTTAATCTAAAATAAAATATTAATATAATAATAATAATATTAATAATAATAAACAATAAAAATATAGACAGTAACAACAACTGGTACTATATAAATAACCAAAATTCTTTTTTTGGCATTTATTACTTATAAACAATCAACAAATTTGTGACTGATAATCAATTTAGAATAAATCAGTTTTAAATTTCAAAATAAATTTACCTCAATTTTAAAATAAATCAGCATCTTTTGTACTCAATATAATAATTTTTTATATAATTCAATTAATTAATCTTATAAATAATCGGACTTATAATAAAGTATATTATTATTCTAATATTTCCTTTAATTATCTCTCTTCGTCAAAAATTTAACTCATTTTTTACATCCGCCATATTTCATAATCATGAGTATTTAAGCTTTCGTCACTCGGCACACATATCAACGAATTCTTTTTATAGACGAGCAGCAAATCTACTGGAAGAAGAAAAATTCCTACAATTGGTCTTGGAGATTGCAATCACCTGCAAGAGAAAGGAACACCATTTTTTATCTCTCTCTAGAGAAATACGTTTTTTACCCTTAGCAGACAGAACCAAGAACACGTCGAGTAACTGTTCTTACGTTTTTTCTATTGTATATAGACCGCTATCGTTTTTACATTTTCGTTATTGTAACATCTCATTTTGAGCATCTCGCCCAGGAAAAATGGAGCTTCCTCAAGAGATTAGAAGCAATATAGATGAGCAGAGAGTAAGACTCAGTGGCGTCTATGAGAAATTACAGAAAGACGCGTTGCACACTGAAGCCGAAAGGCTATACATCAAAATAAACGAGGACCTAAGTATCCTGAGAGATAGGATATTGCGTTTCGAAATACGGCGGCTTTTCGGACCAAATGCAGCCGAATAGCACGCCGAAGAAGACGAAGCTGCAACGACAAACCAACAGGACATCGTGGAGTTATCAAAAGTTTTGAGCTCCACTGCACTCGAACAAATACAACGCGACGCAGATAACAACGATGCTTCGGAGAATAAAGGCACAACGGAACACAATGCCGCCACTACGGCACCGATCTGGTCGAATATCGCTCGATACCCGTACAGGCCATGGCTATCACCACCAGCGCACAGCACGAAGGCCACTGGAGATAACCATCTCCTCGCTGCTGCGAACAGCTGGCAACACCTGACGGGAGGATGGCCACATGCTCAACCAGCGCTGTTCCAGCATTACGCCGCGATGCCACACCCGGGTATGCCCTATGCAACACCTGGAGCGCAGCCCATGCATAACGCAGCACAAACAACGCTCAACAACATGAATCCAAGTGGACCCTTTGAAAACACATACTTAATGAAAACACGTACCGGACAGTTGCAGCGCCAGTGGAAAGTGCCATTCATGGAAGCCCCTCGCGAAGACGTGGAGGAGTTTATCGATAGAATGAAGGAGACGATGAACAGCCTCGATATTCCAGCAGCCAATATTTTAAAATTAATTCCAGGGATATTGAGCGGCTCAGCCCGTATCTGGGCTAGGCCCTTATACAAACATTGGAGTACCCTGGATGAATTCAAAGCAGCGCTGCGCCGTAAATTCCGGCCTATTGATTATACTCTGCGCCTAGAAGAGGAATTTCGTGATGGAACGCAAGGCTCAAAAGAGCCCATAGGTTCATATCTCAGGGCATACGCGTCCTACTAGATAAGATAGCACCTGCACTAGCACTCGAAGCACAGCTCAAAGAACCGAGGGCACAAGACGATTGCATGGTGAGCACCGCGGCCTACTTTCCGTGAGACAGGGCGAATAGGCGATCGAGATTAGCGGCAATCGATAATGAAAAAGCAACGGCCCCGAAGAAAACCGTTACGATAAGTGAGTCATCCCGCCCGATAGAAACCAAGAACGATATCGTACGATCGCATTCCTATAACTCTCAGAAAGACACCCGAAAAGAAAGCCCGACTGCCACAGTCAACAGGGAAACAACTGAAAAACGAGCAGTAGCGAGCAGGCAACAAAGGTGTCCATCGCCACGGTATGGGTCACCGTCCCCTTACTATAGAAAACCAGCCCCTCACCTAGATACCCCTCGCCCGTATCGGCATCACATTCCAGAAACCCCTCTGCATCCCCGCTATACCGACACAGATACCCCTCTCGAAACCATGTAACCAAGGTCGAGAATCCCAGAGAAGAAGAACACCTGATCGAAAATACCGATCACCCAGCTGAGACGATCATAATTACCAATCGTACAAATTGCCTGATAGACGAGAACGAGAGAATCGTTTCCCAGCACCAGAGAACGTACGGCGTTCCAGAGATGGACCGCAGCGTGAGGATGACAGGCCCTGTTGGACCTGCAAGAAACCAGGACACTGGGCAGACAGACGCCCTGACAGGCGGAAAGTCTACTGCTATAATTGTGGCGAAAACAACGTCATGACACTGAACTGTCTCCGCTACAGCCCACGAAAAAGCTTGAGAAACGAATAAGGGACGAGGACACTGGAGTCGAACTCGACAATTTCTTTAATATGACTCCACATAACATCAACGATGAAGATGACTGCCCCAGAGCCAGGGATGTGACAAACACATACCCCAACATCAAGGCACCGGAGGATGAAAACAGGTTCTTCCTAAATATAGAGCTGATAGGAAAAATATTTCCAGTGCTTATGGACCCTGGCGTTTGAAAATCTTACGTAGGCCCTGGTCCAGGCAAGCTAGTAAAATCGGCTATCATACTTGTACGCTCGTACATGCAGATGCCGGATGGCAAAGTATGTCCCGACGAAGGCGAAGACGATTTGCTATTGACAATCGACAATCAGCAACTGACAGCCTGCTTCAAAGTATCTGCCTCTTTGAAGTATGCCATGATACTCGGCATCGACTTGCGTCGATCAAAATGACCATCAATTTTGCCGACGCTACGTGGCCCACGCCTAAAAACATCATTAGGCACTTCGTCACACAACTACATGAATCGCCAGAGGCTATCATGGCCGTTGCAGCCGTCAATGCGGTAGCACAATTCAAAGATTCGGACAAGCGAGAATTAGACCGAGTGCTACGACACTTGATACCGGAGAGCAAAGAAACGCTGCAGTTGGCACGCATGCAGCCACACTTTATTGACACCCAAGGGCATCGTCCTATAAAACATCGTCTCCGACGAATACCTGAC
Source organism: Sycobia sp. Sy_11 (assembly GCA_018907035.1). NCBI lineage: Eukaryota > Metazoa > Arthropoda > Insecta > Hymenoptera > Epichrysomallidae > Sycobia > Sycobia sp. Sy_11. The sequence goes on from JACCIC010000102.1 coordinate 690,348, forward strand.
AAACTCCTAACGCAGGCACATGCGGAAATCGATAGACTGCTCGAGGAGGGTATTATCGAGCCATCGGAAAGCTCGTCGAGCAGCTGCCCGGTAATCGTCCCTAAAAAGGGCGAAAAAGTAGGTTTGGTATTGACTACCGAGCATTCAATCACTAAAAAGGTCGCGTACCCTCTTGCACAAATGGATGTCCTACTGGACAACCTACGTGACACGCGGTACCTGACTGAAATAGATCTCAGTCAGGCTTACCATCAAATACCACTTGAGGAGAGCAGCAAAGAGGTCACCGCCGTTGCGGTCCCGCAGAAAGGCCTTTTTCAATATACCAGATTACTTTATGGGCTAACGAACGCCCCGGCAACCTTCCAGCGTGATATGGACCTTGTTTTCGGGCCAGCGTGGCAACCGAACGTCTTCGTGTATACGAACGATATTATCGTCGCTACAAAGACCTTCGAGCAGCAAATTTGCGAGGTGAAAGGTGTACTCACCCGCCTTAACGAAATTGGATTGCAGATAAAGAAGGAGAAAACCGAGTTTTACTGCCCGGAGGTCAAGTACCTAGGGTACATAGTAGACGCGGACGGTCACGGGTACATAGTAGACACGCACACTTATCCAGATAAATTCGCCCAGTGAGCGAATATCCAAGGCCTACCAACCTGAGACAATTAAGAACCTTTTCATGAAGGACTTAGCGGCAATACAGCTGCCCTTCACAACACTATTAAAGAAGAACATCCAGTGGCACTGGGGATCAGCGCAACAAGAAGCTTTCGATAAGCTCAGAATCCTCCTGACGCAAGCGCCTGTGCTAGCACAACCCGTGCAAAAAAAGCCATATGCCTTGCAAACCGATTCGAGCAATTACGCCTTAGGCGCTGAGCTAAGCCAGGAACAACACGGTGATGAGCACCAATTGTATACGTAAGCAGGATTTTAACACCAGTAGAAGTGAATTACACCGTCACTGAAAAAGAGTGCTTAAACGTCCTGTGGGCAGTAGAAAAATTCCGCAGATATCTACTCAACGAGAAATTTACAGTAATAACGGACTACAGGATCCAACAGGACGCCTTTCTAGGTGGGCAACAGCACTCCAGGGTTACAGCATGGAAATCGTCCACAGAAAGGGAGCACTTCACCACCTGCCAGACGCCCTGTCAAGGCCCCCCAAACACCCCGAGTCCTTTACCGCTACCCTCACAACCCTTGACATGGACAAATGGTACCAGCAGAAGAGTACCGAAATTCAAGAACATCCAGAATTATACCCCGACTGGACGACTAAGGATGGACGCCTATACAAACACCGCCCAAATGAAATTGCAAAAGCACTGGGCCACGACCAGGATGACTGGAAGTTCACGGTACCCTCTAATGACAGAGAGCGAGTCCTCCATGAGTGTCATAATACTCTGACCTCAGGACACTTTGGAGTAGATAAAATTACTCACAAAGTCGGCCAGCAATACTACTGACCAGGTATGAAAAGAGATATACACAAATGTGTGAAGCACTGCACTGAGTGTCAATTACACAAAGTGTCGCAGAGAGGACCCACGGGCTTAATGTCCCAATGAAATATCCAAGGACCCTGGAGCAGTGTAGCTGCAGGCCTAATGGGCGCGTTCCCAACCAGCAAGGGACATCATAAATATCTCCTGGTGTTTCAAGACCTCTTCACCAAATACATCGAGATACGCCCATTGCGAAAAGCAAATGGCCAAGCAATCACTCGGACACTAGAAGAACAGATCATCTTCAAGTGGGGTTGCCCAAAATACCTAATTTCGGATAACGGTACCGAGTTTGCCAACAACTGGCTCAAGAACAAACTCGCGGAGTTAGGTATTATACACCAATTTATTGCGCCGTACCACGCACAGGCAAACCCTGTAGAAAAGGTAATCAAATAAATAATGAACAGGTTCATCAAATTGCGATTTTTGTCCAAAACGACCATAAAAACTGAGGCATTCAACTTCCAGAGTTTGCATTTGCAGCGGTGCACGGTAACACCCAGACGTCGCCGGCATTTTTAAATTTTGGACGGAATTCCCGAGAAACGCCGACGTACTGTCATTCTCAAGGATCAACACTGCAGGTACAAATCTTAATTCCTCTGGAATGGCAAAATCGTATGAAAAGATTGCTCACCATCCACAATCTCATTAAAAAACTCCTAAGCGCCGCAAGTTAAAACAGGCCAAATACTACAATAAGGGACGCTGACTGGAGACATTTGAATTCAATGACATGGTGTGTAGACGCAACCATGTCCTGTCATCAGGTCCACACTAATTCTCGGCGAAATTGGTTCCAAATTCGTAGCCCCCTTCAAAATTACGAAAAAAAATATCCCCCGTCATATTTGAGATCGAGGACATGAGTGACGGGAATACGACAAAGGCGCATGTATCAGACCTAAAAAGATACCACCAATCTAACGACATTAATTCATCCACAGGTACCAACAGCGAGCAACATGTACCGAGTCAACGCACGAGGCACAGGACTGTGTCGATCGATCACTTCCGATCAGGTCAAAAGACCGGGGGGCCCACAAATCCCCCCACCCCTCGCGTATGATCCGAATGAAATGTGGGGACCAACCCCCATAGGCGTATCCGCACCTACTGTGTAAATACGCGGTTTTTCCCCCAACCGATTCGGCACTACCCTCGATATAGGAAAATTGACCGAGGCACTAGAGGAAGTGCAGAAATCGCGGCTCAAATCCAATTCCGCCACGATACAACGCAAGAGCTCGTCGAAGAAGAACCGGCGATGAATCACGCCGATAGTCGACGCTTCATTCAGCCTCTCGCTATGGGATACGAGCGTACCAACCCTAGACGACCCTGAAAACCCCACCCACCCCCAACCCCATATCGATCTCGCCAACCACCCACACTCCTATACCGACAATGCAGACAATGATATCGTCTGCACGCGTCCGGAACGACATAAAACTACTGATACCGCAGAAACTAACATCATCTGCGATCGTCCGCAAACGTAAAACTACGAAAGCTCAAGATGAGCATGCCATTTCGGAGTTGATAGAGAAGTTAGATTAAGATAAGAATGCCCGTCCGCAACGACGTAAAACCACGGAAGAAGAAGAAAAGCAAGACAACATCATCCGCGACCATCCGCAAAGATGTGAAACTACGAAATCGGCAAATGAGGAAGAAGACGGCGACGTATCAGAAACGGCCTCTTATAAAATGGGACCACTAGAACCGTCTCGGTCAAAGGTTAGGGTACAAAAGGATTTTACCCCGCAGAACCAGATACGATTAGTCAGTCCATTGCCCTATAGAGCGGGACCAAATTTCACCAGGCGACCACCTTCCAAAAAGCCAGACACATCGAGGAGTGTGTAGCAAGTTGTGTACGTGAGCACACCGGAACACGGTGATGTAAGATTATATTGCGGAGACCAGTGCGCATTCATGCGCATTCTGTCGCAACACAACAATCGGAGACGCAACAACCTCACCTGACCGCACAAGATGCTCACGACATAAGGAAGGAGAAGTGCATTATCCCGTCAAAATACAAAAAGACGATAGACAATGAAAAAGTCGCAAAGACCCTCGAATTCGCCCCACCTCAAGAGATTACCCCAATATCGCGCCCATATATAAACCTACCGACCCACAACCAGGAACATCACATCAGATTCAAAAAGGGATTTAATCCGTTCACAATCCCAATGCAGGTAAACGAGGCAACGGAGACCAGCCCTGTGGCTAGCTTAAAGAGCTCGGCGGATGAAGAAGCTATGGAGGCAGTTATTCCTGCGAGCCACAAAAAGATCCCTGGTCTAATGGAGTCCCTTGTCGCCCCACCACTCAATTTCGTTCCACCCATACAGGCTCATCCATCAATCCCCACAACGTCACTCCCAGGTCTGGGAAGTGTGCCAAATCGGTCCTTCATGGGCCCAGCAGGGGCAAATGATGCTGGCGAAGGCGAGTCAGCAGCAGCATACTGCTGGAACTTCGGCGATGATGGTCACCGCTATTCCACCTACCCACACCCCAGAAACAAACAATGCTGCTACAGGTGTGGCAAAGCGAACAACGACGTTCGCACTTGCATGTCCTGCTTGCGGTGATCGACCCCTGCCGTTCCGTCTTGGGAGGGGGAGGACGATAGATGCCAAATGAAGACGACATGTCAGGTGTCGGAAGAGGTTAAGGTGCCAGAAGGTATGGCGCAAGTAAACGAGAAGGTGACGGTCACGCAGCCAATGATGGAGCGAACCATCAAGCAAGCGGCAGCCGCAGAAGATGCAATATAGCGTCTGGCATCATACAAAAGGCGCAAATATATAAAATCGCGATCAACGTATATATAAAATGATACACATAAATGGCATCCAATATATACATAAAGGGATATCTACAAATGCGCCCAAAGTATATATGAAATGACTTATACAACATGGCATATAGCACATATAGTGTGCACCATATCAATTGCAGGGTACTGTAGAAAATGGGCTAGACTACATACCAATGGTATTGCGTGAGGTGTATCAATGGAGCAATTAAAGAAGAATTAGTACCCCTAACGTTTTTTCCAATATGGCCATCTCCATGATCCCCCCACCACGTCCCGTGATAGGAAACGATACCCATACATCCCCATGGAAACTATATATGGAATAAATGCAAATCGTATTGAGGGATGACCTGGAAAAACGAGAATAAAAAAATACTAGAGTCGACCCCTCAGCCGAGATACGGCGATGGCACAGCGTCGATAGGCGAGGACGAAAGCAACAGCACCATTTAGAAGAGCGCACAATGGCTCCCATTGTAACTAGACTACTTGCTCGCCCCACCAACACCGTACCAACCCCTGATAATTGGTACGTCACTAACGACGACAATTTTTTCCTGCAAATATGCGACATGCAGAGGAAGAAGAATTGAATCGCAAGAAAGAAGGCGAAAAGCTTGCCAGAACAACACAGAGCGTTAGAAATTTGATTATAGTTAGGCTATGTTCTACATATAAATAATAGTTATAGTTTTTTTCAAGCAATGATAATTGACTCAGTACTTTTTTTTCTAGGATAAGTTTCGCGTTAGCAATAGGTTAGCATAGGGCTTAGTTTATAATTAGATGCAGGAAAGTAGCAATTTGAAAGACAAATAGTATTGTATCGAGTCACAGCGAGCGACAGACGACCAAAACGCACACCAGCGGGTGTAATTATATTTTTCTTTTCAGTTATCATAAATTACCTTTTTTTGTTCCTCTTTTGTACCCAGGCGAATAGTAAACCAATGGTCGTCGTGTTTCCCTAAATTGTGTATTATCCCCTACCGTGTTTTCCCCAAATCATGTATTATCCGCAACGCTGTTTTTGTCAAATTATGTATTATCCCCCACTGTGTTCCCCAATGTATATCCGTAACTTTCGCGTTTCGCGCACCGTCACCACTCAAACCCCTTCGTGACTACGCGCCCCCTCTACGGTTTGGGAGGGGGAGTTTGTAAGCGTCCAAACAGCGGTTGTAGGTTAAAGCGCCTGGGTAAAACCGCGAGTGTTCGCGTGAGCTCGCGAAATTGTACGCGCGAGCCGGGAGGGCGCTGAGAGCGCAACTTTAGGTACGATGCTTGAAATGAAGAACTGTTTCTTCCCCGGCGTTTGTGCAGCTTGACGCACTTTTCATCCGTTCTACCATGTTACATATTTCGTCTCACGTTTTCCGTCGACTGAAGTCGTGAAAGTTCCGAGGTCGCCATGTTAGCGTCTTTCGCGTCGGCGTATTCTCAAGGTGAAGTTTGTGGAAGAGCGAAAACGGCACGCACGGTAATATTATTGCCGCAGCCCCGGAGCGAGAGCGCAAACGGCTGAGGAGGCGCTGCCGTCCGTGTACAGTCGCTTGTTAGCGACGCCATCAGTGGTTAAGAGCCGCGGTCGAGCGCAACCGCGCGAGCTACCGAGGAGAAGCTAGAGATAGCGACGCGGCCCGCCACGTCCTTATGCATCCGCATAAGTGAGAGAGAGCGCACCCAGCCGCTCTGATACAAGGCGACAGCCGCGAGCAGCATCGAGCACCAGCGAGCATCAAGGCCAGCGACAGCATCATCGTCGGCGGCAAGTAGCCTTATGTACTTTTTATTATCGTAATATGTATGTTCGTTGCTAGGCTCCCCGCCGCACCCGTGTCCCGCGATAGTATGTCGTACGCGTAGTATGGATCTCGAGTATTTAGTATAATGTTATATCTTTGTATCTTCATGTAATATATCGTTTACGTATCGTACATAGAGTATCGTCGCACATTGTACCGTTGTTCCCCCGCGTTGTAGAAACTAGTGTCCCCTTCCGTATTCCCCTTCCCATTACACTTTTTGTGATCGCATATTCGCGTTATAATTCTTGTGTCGTCGCGAAACCCGCAATTAGCACGTAGCGTATGTGCTACTCGAACATTGTAAAATAGTTTCATGTAATAAAGGGTATTGATATCGTTAAAACCTCGTAAAAACTACCGCGTGTTTCATTCCCTTTCCCTGTCCTCTTTCTAGCGAAGTTCACGAGTAGCGGTGTGGGAGTGCCCACGCGCACATCAACAGACCTAAGAACTAACCTCGAGTTTGGGGTTATAATATATATATATATATATATATATATATATATATATATATATATATATATATAATAAATGTGTTAAGTGTCATGCAATGCGTCACTTTCCAATGTTTTTTTGTTCTAGGAGACTAACATGTGAAAATAAAAAAATTGTTATTAAAAACTACATTGAGTCATAAATTTAGTAAAGAATTAAATTCTAATAAACTATAATTAAATTAATAATTATATATATATATTAGGAGTGTGAATAAGTCTTTCCCGTTTTTTGTAAGAGATGGCGCCACCAATACTGTGCGAGTATTCAATGGTTACATATGTCATAATCAAAGCTTATTCATATGTCAACAATTCCATACTAACACATAAGTTAAAATTTTTTCGCATCATAAATATTTGATATCGTGAAAATGTCGAAATTTGAGCCGAGTCGACGTCATTTGCGGGAAGTTTCACTTTATTGGTTCAATTTGAAGAAATCTGCTGCCGAGACGCATCGATTGCTTCAGGAGGCTTATGGAGAAGGTTATGTCGATGATTCAAGTGTTCGCGGATGGTTTCGACGCTTCAAAAGCGGTGATTTCGACGTGGAAGACAAGGAGCGTTCCGGGCGGCCGCAAATCTTTGAAGATCGAGAATTGGCGACTTTGCTTGATGAAGATTCTTGTCAAACGCAAGAAGAACTTGCTGAAGCATTGGGAGTTGACCGAACAACCTTTTCCAAGCGTTTGAAAGCCATGGGAATGATCCAAAAGCAAGGAAAATTGGGTGCCGTACGAAATGAAGCTGAGAGATGTCGAACGGCGTTTTTTTACTTGCGAACAGCTGCTTCAGCGACATAAAAGAAAGGGTTTTCTGCATCGTATCGTGACTGGCGATGAAAAGTGGATACGTTACGATAATCCGAAGCGAAGAAAATCATGGGGACTACCCGGCCATGCATCATCATCGACGGCCAAGCCAAATATTCATGGCGCCAAGCTCATGCTCTGTATATGGTGGGACCAGCTAGGTGTGGTTTACTATGAGCTTCTGAAACCGAATGAAAGGATCGCAGGCGAGGTCTATCGACGACAATTGATGCGTTTGAGCCGCGCACTGCGAGAAAAACGGCCACAATACTCCGACAGGCACGATAAAGTTATTTTGCAACATGACAATGCTCGCCCACATGTTGCACCGCCGGTGAAAACATACTTAGAAACGCTCAAACGGGAAGTCCTACCCCACCCGCCATATAGTCCAGACGTTGCTCCGTCTGATTACCATCTCTTCAGATCGATGACGCATGGCCTGGCTGACCAGCACTTCCATTCCTACGAGGAAGCCAAAAAATGGGTGGATGACTGGATAGAGGCCAAACCGGTCGAATTTTTTCGCAACGGAATTCGTATGTTGTCAGAAAGATGAGAAAAAGTTGTAGCTAGCGATGGCCAATACTTTCAATAATTCATTTGTAACCATTTTTTCACAATAAAGGCCCAAAATTTGAAAAAAACGGGAAAGACTTATTCACATATCTGATATTTAAAAATAAACATTAAGAAAGACTTTATGTTAGTAAATTATTTATTAATTTTATTATTTAATAGTGCATTTTATCATTTATTCATTAAATTATTTATTAATTTTATTAAAGTTAAAAAAAATCGTAATCATTATTATAACTGCGTTTCTCTTTTTTTCCAATACGGAAAAACTCTTTTTTTCAAAAATACTCTTTTTTCCAATACAGAAATTAAATGAATTAAATTGTATAAAAAATAAAAAATATTTCATTTACATCAATGAATTTATTAACATTTATTTGTGCATTATGAGGAAAAAATTTTTTTTTTCAATAAACAAAATATTTTTATAAATAAATAAAAATACTTTAAGAAATGTTGTTAACTAAAACAAGAAAATTTTTTTTCTAAAACAAAAATTATTAAGTTTATTAATATTTAATTTTAAATAATTAATTATTTAGGGTTGAATATATTTGTTGTAGTAGTTGAGATTCATTTATTAATTTATTAGTTGATTTGACGTATTAAGTTTTACGTAGTGGAAGATACAAAAAAAAAAATTTATTTATTTGAGTATGAATGTTCTTTGTTAGTTTTTTTTTTAATTGTTTAATTTTGTTTATTTATATTGTATTACTGAATTATTTATATTATTAGTTGTTATGTTGTATAAGTTTGAACTTATTGTTTAATTTTCTTATAAGCGTTTAATTATTTCTGTGTATGTACTTGATGCATTTAACGTTGATTGCGTTATGCTTTTTAGTAGTAAATAACGTTTGTATACGTGTATATACGTTAGTACGCAAGTGTATACTTCTCTGCGTATATTATTTTTTATCTTCATATTTTTCGTTACTGGTTTAGAGTTCTATCTAGTTTTCATATTGCACGTTGTTTTTTTTTATGCATGGTTGAAGCACTGAAGATAGACGGTTATAGAAGCGTAAAGTCTATAGGCTAATAGGTAACAAAAAATCCTAGTACCAATCAGTCCGTCAGATGGTAGCACTATGGTCTACAACACATCATTATTATCATTATAAAGCGTATATCAGCCTGCATCAGCATATCATCCGTCGTTCTTGCGTAAAAGCAGAAAAGGTGACAGGGCAGTCAGTAGTGTTTTTCAGCACTCGTATGAATTCATGTCACGTGTATGTATGGAGCAGTGTGTCCTACACACTCGTTAGTATGAATGTATACGTGTTGTCTTTAATATGTATATTAAAGATACAGTGTTGTCTTAAATAAAAATCTAATTTGATATAATATTTAATTAAATAAAAAATAGTTAACATGGGAGTAAATTTTAATAAGGAGTAAATTTTATTCCTAGTCTGCAAATTGAAAACAAATATTTTATTTATATTCATTTAAAGATATGATGAAACACTTTTTCCAACATCTTTTTAGCATTTTATGGAATCATCATAAAAAACTATTCTGAAGCCATAAATATGACATTTTTTAGCGACGTAATAATTAAATTAAAATTTTCAATTTCAATAGTCTAAATAATTCTTAACTTTTTATTCTCATCTATAAATTTAATATTTATTGACAATTATAAATGGTTTTCGATTCATCGGTGAGAGGTAATGTTGCATTATGCATATTATATTTATATATATTACATATACGGGATTATATTATTACATATGTTATTATTAGTTATCCATGTACATTATAAATAATAATTTTATTCCACTTGAAAAAAAAGAACACTCAACCGATCGGAATCGAACCTCTGACCCTATGTTTCATAAGCTAACACATTTTCCACTAAGCTACAGATTATACATAAAAATATTGGTAACTCTTGTACTAGCATTGGTTCGTAATAAATTTAGAAAGAACTATACGCAATTCGTGTTTAAATATTTTTTTCACAATAAATTGTGAAATAAATAAAATTGTCATAATAAATAAAAATCATTAATGAAACCAACAATTCGATAAAACATGTTGTAGAAACGGTATAACTTACATGCTCACAATGTATGAATGATAAGATTTTTGCTATTTTTCAATATATATATATATATATATATATATATATATATATATATATATATATATATATATATATATATGAATGATAATTTAAAATTAAGATCTATTTCTAGATAATTACTATATAGAACTCCCAGGTATAATTACTAACTATTTTCAAATCATTTAAAATATCTACAATAAGAAATGATTCTAAATAGAAAATTTGGCTTCTCATGAGGAAAAATATAATCCTTACCTGGTGTGAAAAGACTTGTTTTCGGACCTCGTTATAACCCTTGGCTTCACTTCAGGCCACAAATCTCTCGATTCGTAAATAAAGCCTTTTCGTACTCGGTAAGAAATGTACTATTCTCTGTGTCTTTATGATTGCCAGAAATATGAATGGACTGAATTTTAGTACTTGTTTTGTAAAACTTTTCAAATTTATTATAGATTTTTGTGTATTTTAAAAATGTATACTTTCAGTAAAAGGAATTTAATAATCTTTTCTTTTTAATTTTCAGCAGTTTTATATAATCGATATAATCATCTATACTTTGTTCGTTATTGCCATTCTGTAGAAACTGCCTCGTTAATCTCTTTGCTCTACCATACTCTAAAATTCTAAATACACTAAATTCCACCAAGCAATGAGAATCCTATGAATAATTTTAATTTCCAGACATTTATAATGAAATATTGGTTTTTATAGGATTAATGAATGTTTATACATAAATAGAAAATTTTTGCGCAAAATAGTATTGCAGTAAGAAGGAATTAGAAATAGTTATTGTCTAGACATTTATTCTTTTCATTCCAGTTTGTATGCTGTAATTTAACATTATCAGATTATTTTATAAAAGTTTTTCTTTGTCTTATAAAAAGTAAAACTCGAAAAATAGTCTAACCAGAATGTTTCTCCGTATACTTCAAAATTAATTTTATATATAATATTGCAAGTAGAGAAAATAAGATTTTAATTTGCAAAAATACACAATTACTCCATCATAAAAAATGTTATTTTTAAAGAAATTAAGTATAATAAATAAGAAAGAACCTATGAGAACCAGAAAATGAAATATAACTATATTCGAAGTTAATCGAAATGAAGTACGACCCTGAGAAAGATTGAAGGATCTTACTCGTAAACTTTATTCTCCGTAAAAATTAAACTCGCATAACAGCGGTATTTCATACACCATGCTGGAGGCAGAATAATACCAGTTCGAACCTGTACCAATTAAGTCAAAATACCTAACAAATTAAAAGGTCTATGAAATCTCCAGTTAATTATCATTATTTTTTAACGAAGTTATACATTTCGTGTACTACATAACTAAATATACGTGAAAATTCATTATATATATTGTAACGGGCACCAAGTATTGGTGCTCGTTTTGAACTAGAGAGAGACAGACGGCCTGTTATAGCCACTGTCGAACTCTAGCTGGAGGTAAGGGATTGGGGAAAAAAAGGTAGTAGATTTTTAGTCGAAGCATAAAGCGGACACTAGATTCTTTTTCGAATTATTGAATTATTAAAGTTCTATTACGTTGTTACTGTTATTTTGAAAATTGTTTTTCTTGTTTGTTGGTTGTTAATAATTTTGTTACTGTTGTTCTTTGGGATTGAGTGATTTCGGCCAATTCCAACAAGTCAAGGAAGAAATCAAAGAATTTCAACATCCGAAGAAATACGAGCCCGCAACGTGAGCTGCAATTCAATTATCACCGAATCGTGTCAGGTATCCGAAATTCAATTTGAATTATTTCGTTCTCGCTTATATGTGCGTCGACAGTAGTTAGTACGGGAATTATCTGTTAATATAGATTCATTATATCTAGTTATATTCGATTCATTTTCGATACGCATAAATATATACTACCCGAATGTATATACAAAAATCAGTTAATTATAATGAATAATTATAAACCGGAGTAATTAAAATATATGTTCAATTAGCTTGTGTGCGTTTGTAACGAATTCGAGCGGGAATTGTATACGTACACAAGCATAGCCATAGAGTGTGATTTAGCTTGTACGTGTGTGTGTGCGACGGTATATTCCGCCCGCGCGTATAAATAGTCGGGAGAGAATCGCGCAACTATAATATAACGAGATACGGTAGCGGCTCCTAACGCATGAAGACCGCATTATATTAACATAAAGCGCGCGAAATTTAAATTTCAAACGATATCAAATCACTTATATTCTCAGCCAAATCACACTCTATAAACTGCGACGAGCATATAGTCTTCCGAAGTCACGAGCGGCGTGGCGCGGCGAAGGGGGAGCCCCGAGGGCTTCGTGGTGCGACGCGGCGCGGGGGAAGCGCCAGCAGCACCACGAAGACGCGCGAGCGCTCTCAGACCGCAGGCGGCTCGCAGAGAATTGATTCGCGAATTCTCGCGAACGGCGACGGCGCTGCACAACTTCAAGGCGTGGTGCAGTGCGGTAGGGCGAGAGCGACCGCTCTCTCCCAAATCTCAAATAGAGCCACACTGACCACAGATTTTCAGTGTGCCTGCGGCCTCAAGACTGGCTAATCAAGGGGGACTTGTCGTCGGCGCGATAGCGGGCGACAAGTCTTAGCACACGCAGGGCGGGACGCGATCACGAAATATAAGATAGAAATAGAAATAGTAATATGCTCATGCAGAGCATTAAATTTAAGTTAAATAATAGATATGAATATTTTTTTTTATAAACAATAAAATAAATATATTTTATGATTTTACTGTTTCAGCGGATAATGGCGCGCGACCATTAGGCCGAGAAGCCAAAACAGCGGCGCCAAAAAACCTTTAATTTAATTTAAATAACTTAAATTTAATTATTGTTAAATATTTATAATTTTGTTAATTTAATTATAATTTTGTAATAAATATTTTTTTAATTTGCTATAACAAAACAGAAAAGATTTATTTGCGTCCCAAACCCAGCAAAGTTGCGAAAAATAAATAAAATAATGAACAAAAATCCAATTCGAACTCTGGCGGGTTGAGCGAGAATGAGAATTGGATTTCACAGCACAGTGCGTAGTCGAACAAACTTGGTGGCGGGTTGAGCGTCCAAGGGCCTAGGCGAGTTCAACGTAGGCCAAAGTACAGTGTGCACTGTGAATAATTAAAAATAAGAATTTATATAATGAACTTCCACAAGCGAACCTAGTGGCGCGTTGAGCGACTAGGAGCCGAGGCGGGTTGAGCCGGAACCACTCGCTTATGCAAGTAAAAACACAGAACATAGCCTTTGGTGGAGTAAAAAGAACTCGATGGCGGACTGAGCGATAGGGGCCGAGGCGGGTTGAGCCGGAACCACTCGCTTATGCAAGTAAAAACACAGAACATAGCCTTTGGTGGAGTAAAAAGAACTCGATGGCGGACTGAGCGATCGGGGCCGAGGCGGGTTGAGCCGGAGCACGAATTATCTCTCACCAAAGCACTATGTTACAAAACTAATAAGAACGCGGGTGTACTTATGAAGCTAAATAATAAATTATAATATTATTTGCAATTAAATAAATATATTTAAATTGTTACAATTGATTATTTATATCTTATTAATTATAACCAATAAATTCTGATATTGGCGATTCAGGACCCTGACGCCTCCGGGGTGAATTACGACAGTTGTTATATTTAATAATAATAATAATTTTAAGATTATTTATTGTTTAATAATAGACAATTACCGTATTTCTAACTGATAGCCGTGTGATTGATTTTTATTCAATTTCCTTTAAGAATTGAAAAACATTTATAGGACTAACGGAGGTGAAGAAGAATATTTTTATTAATAATTAATTATTTAAACAATTTAATAATTGTTTCTAGCCAAGGTAGGAGAAACCTTGGCAATAATAAATAATTAATTAAAGATAAGTCCTATAATAATTGTACCGGCCTATAGAAGTAAAATAAGGTACCAGCACCGTACCTATCCCTAATAAGGCCCAGTTACAATATATATATATATATATATATATATAGGAGAGAAATTGGACTACGCAGAGGTACTAATATATTGGTCGCGGTACGCGTATACATACTGCGGAGGGAGCGCTTCATTATCCGACCGCCACGTGGCGTTCAGATGCTTAATTCTCTATACCACCCTATTATTATCTATCCCTCCTATTCATGTGTGTATGTTTAGTGTGCGATAGATAAACGCGGATGCGATATAGGTAGGGATAGGCAATAAAATTTATTATAAATTTATTTTTAAATACATTTTTTTTTTAATATAGAAATTTATAAGTAAATTATTTATCTTGTTTTTGTTTTAATATAAATCCCGTTTTGTTAATCCGTTGGTTTCCCTCCTTTTCTTTTTAGGAATTTTCTTTAATAAAATAATTAATCTATGAAAAAGGATTATAGGGGTAAAGGTAAGTTTGTTGATAATTTGGAAGGTCCCTACGGTCCAAAAGGGTTAAGTGTAAATTAATCTAACCCGTATAGGGACCCTTCTCTTCTGTTCACGAGGACTCAATACCGCGTAGACATTACATTGATATAATGTAGTGTCTAAGAAGCCCTTTACAGAAATGGTGTCCAACGTGCTATAGACATTCTTCTTTTGTAATTAATAAAAGAATGTAAAATTATTTAGAAGAATTTTTTTTATTATTCAAAGAAATTTTATCATTTTGTAATTTTCTTAATTCGTCGTTCTATAGCACTTGACGTGAATTGATTTTCCAGATTACGTCAATACAAGAACTGACGAGGGAAAGTTTTCACTTAATACTTGTTTAAATGAAAATAAGAATTGTTTCTTTCCCCCTCAGTTCCACAAACTACAGAGACCGATGCGGCCGAGACATTAAGAAGAGTGTCTCATGGGTCGTATAACGGGATTCCAACCTTACCTATTTGGTTAGGATAAAGACAAGGCACCTGTTGTTTCGTTTTTTTTAGTTGTTAGGAAAGGAAAAAAACTTATATTTTTCGTACACCACACAGGACGGCGTTTATAAAGTGCTTGTGGGGTTATTTCTTCATTTTTTGTTACTGGTAATAAAGTGATTATTCTAATCATTTTAATTTTACTGAATTTTTTTTAGATGTTCTCGAGAAAACTCCTGAGCTCATTGTAATTCTTACAAGTAAAATAGGTAACATTGATTGATTTTTTTAGTCCTTCCTGGTCCTTTTTGGTCATTCCTGGGCTGGATATTCATTCCGTAATTGTTGAATTGACATTTCTTTATTCTTTTATTGAAACTCAATATATATATATATATATATATATATATATATATATATATATTAATTATTAATAGATTCGCGTAGAAATTAATAAATCTAGATTTAATATAATTTATTGCAATTGCAATGTTTTTAATTTATACTGAACTGAATCGAACCGAACCAAACTAAACTGAACGGACTCTACTTTAAACTTTTATTTCAAATAGTAATTACTATTTCAAATTTTACGGGAGTGATTATGAACAAGGACAATCAGACGTCTATAACTTTGTAAAAATACTATGGATAGCGTAGTTATCTGTTTCACCTGCATCTTGAGCTATTATTTGAGAATGCGTCTTTCGGACTTCAGACCAAATATTATTGATCGCATCGAGCCGCGCCTGAACAATAATTGCGTTAAGTGTATCATGCGATTTTTAACGTATCCTAGAACTCAACAACTTGATCTCCGCTAAGCGCGCGCCTTAACTTACCGTTAGCTTTCTGAAAGCCGCGGATTTCATTTTAGACATAATGCTCTTATCATGACAAAGAATAATACCGTTATAGTTACCTTACAATAGACGTATAATATATTATAGAATTTTATTCTAAAAAGAAAATCACAATCTAATACCATTAGCAAATAACAGTGGACCAATGCAAAACTACAATAAGTCTCTTATATATATCATTTTATCATACGTACATAATATGCATATACATACATACAATTAATTACGCTGTTACAAAACTATTAATTTAAATTTTATGTCAGATATCTAGACAACAAAAATCAATATCAGATTCCGTATTACATTCGAACACGCTTCCTCACCCGGGACACCAAAAAATGTTTAGTATAAAACTAATAGGTCGGGTTCGGGAAAGGAAGCAATGAATGTTCGGGTGTACAGAAAATATTTTACATTATCAAAGTAATTATATATATATATATATATATATATATATTTATTTATTAATCTACTGTAAAACATAATTAAAAAATGGCATAAAAATCTCCACTGTGAGGGTGGAGGAAGAAGCCGTATATTTAAAATAACAATATAACATTACAATTAATAGCGAGCTGTTACGTATTATTTTAATCGCCGAACAATTTAACCCGCTCGGATATTCTCATTCAACACACATCCAATACAAATACACGTGTCGCTAATACAAGTATTCGCTGTTACCATATATGGAGTACTCCTGTTGTTTACAACTAGCCTTACGGCGTATAAGGTTCCAAGGAGGGAAGAGAAGCTCCTCGAATAACCTTCTATTGTGTGTCTCGGTCCCAACGTCTTGACACGGGTTCAGCCCTAACCAAGTCAGCAGCCACCGGGCACAAGTGCCACGGGCAGCTCTCTTGGAGATCCAGGTAGGATGGTAACTCTTCAAGGTCCTGTACCTTGTCCCTCTGATGCGCCTCTTTGCTTTGCGCCACTTGTTCAATTTCCTTATAATTAAATGTCGCTTACTGACAATAGGCCTAACGGTAACTAAGATAAATTAAAAATAACGAACTAACGACTACGACATCTACTCTAACGCAGGATACCCCTTTACAAGTGTTTTGGTCAGAGATCGAACGCAAAGTGCGTCTTCAAAGGCAAAATATATTTACCAGGATTCAGCTGAAAAAGGGGTAGGAGTAGGGGAGAGGACCTCGGCAGAACACTCCACTAAAACTGCAAATGTGACAATTTGCGTACTTGTACTCGGGATCATAAACGAGGCAGTGTTCATGCGTGTACCCTACACATGTACACGCCGAAGCATTATTCTAGGCCTCGTAAATAATCATTGATGACACAGAGACAGGAAGAGAAGAGGAAGGGAGGGAGAGCGGGGTAGAGAGGGGAAGAAGGAAAAGGGAAAGTTATATAGTTATATCTTCTAGCCGACGGTAGGCCACGTTGCTCTAACAATTATATTGAAAGCATTTATTTTTTTGAAAGCTTATAGATTAAATATTAAATGTTAACTTTTGCTTAGTATATTACTTTTCAATTAATTATTTCTATAATTTTTTATATTAAAAAAGAAAATATCATGTGGTTATAATTTTCTTCTACGAACATTAAATAAATTTTTATGTGACAAAGGATGAACTATTCTTGTCATAAATACAATTTATAATTAAGTATTTTTTACTTTATTTCTGTTATTTTTACATCACGAGCATCAAATATACAAAGTTTATAAAAAGTTGTAGAATTGTGTTCAACATGTTCAGATATTATTTATTAAATTTTTCCAAGCTATTGATCGATCATTCTATGAGCATCAAATTATCAAGTATCAAAATTTTTTTAAACAGACAGCTCTTTGTATACAAATTGTTCTGTATATTTACGAAGAGTGTACTTATTGTCGTATTGCTATTATATCTCATTCTTTTACATTGAACCATAGGATAATCATTTTTTAAGAGATATTCGTATAATATGCTTTCTTTAATAAGTAAACAGAATCATTAAGCTTTTTTAAAATTTCAACTTTTTATTATAAATATAGTACAATAATCAATGGATTGACACATAAAGCTTATTCTCTATGCAAAAGAACGTAGATGCCCAAACAGCCAAGAATAGCATATTTAAATTTTGGATATTCATTCATATATATTGTGACCATTCCTACATAAGGTAAAAATCCTCTTGCTCTTCCAACAACATCTTGACTTGTAAGCCACAACTGACCTGGTGCATATAAACCTCTGTCATCAACAGAGTTATTGTCTCCTTTGGTTAAAAATTTAACTGTATTATTTTTACCACTTCTGAAAAAAATTATAAAATTTAATAAGATTATTCTGAGAATAATAACAGGTGAAGGAACAAGTATTTTTACTGTAATAAATTTTGGTACATATTCACAATGCACACGATTACTATAAGTTCAGAGATTAAAAATTTTATACTATTTTTCACTATTTTTAATAGTGAAATTAAGACTTTCACGTTATTTTTCTACTAAAAAAATTTAAGAATATAGAAAATCCTAAAATCCAGAACTTAACGTCAAAATTAGAATTTTTAAATAAATTTTCCTGGTGAAAATAACTTTTCCAAAAGGCCTCCAGTAAGTTGCCAGTAAGTACATATAGTCCGGGAGCCAGCGACATTTTTTTGTCATAGATTTATCCTCAGCCGAAAATTAGTTTAAATGATTCGTTTCACTGTGCTTTAAAGCGTAGCGATCGTGCGGTGCGTCAATTAATCTGGATGTGGCAAAGCTAGGCACTCAAAATTTGTCAAAATATTAAAAAAATGATAAAAACCAAGTTTTATGGAATAATTTTGCGTTTAGAAAAAAATTGTTCAAACAAAAGTTGTGATCATATTGAAACAAATTTTTGATCATATTGAAACAAATCTTCTATCCATTTTTGCTCTAAAGCTAATAATTATCGAGAAAAATGTAATTAATTATCAACATTTTGAGCTGCTATCAACCAATTCATAATCGATACTACAGGGATCTACCTCGCGGCTAAGGCAATACATGGTTCAAGTATTTTTTAATTTTAAATTTTACTCATAAAATTATAGTTTTAAAACAAACATATATCGAATGTAAAAAATTTATTTTAGCTAGGTCTGCAAATTTTGTTTCAAATATTTTTTAACAAGCTCTATTATTTCATATACTATTGTTTATTTATTATTATATACAAAGTTTTTATTTCCGAACCTACAAAAATAGTTTGTAAAAACCTTTTCCTAATTATTATAAATTTTTCATTAGAAATAAATCGAAAATACCAAAATACAATAGTGAAGGAAATTTGTTTTATGGAAATATGATAGTGATATATCTATATACATATAGTTTATTTCTTTAAACATTACAAATTTTTTTTCAGAAAAATGTATGAATTATTACAATAATATACACGACACATTAATTTATAATAATTAGATATTCGTAAACTGTTATAACTCATGCGATAAAATCATTTTTCATAATATTTTTAATAAAATCATCATCAAGTTTCAAAGTGCTTGAAAAATACAAAAATTCTATACGTTCGCATCACATTCTGCCAGAGAATAATACATATGAGATAAATATTACGACAATTATTCAAATCACAATAAGATTCTGGAAAATGTATTAGGCCATTCGATGATAGTGCACCACGCGAGATATCCATCGTGTTCCAGGTCCCTAGAAAGCGCGTACTACAACTTCAGTTTTATCCATCTTGAAAAACTATATATATATATATATATATATATATATATATATATATGTTCGGAGAAATGTATCTTTTTATAGCTTTTATGTACAGTATTTATTCATATACTTATAGGTTTACGATAAGAGTTGATTTGTCTATAAATCGTCAATCGCCGGCGCAACACGGGCGTCTCGAGCGCTTTTGAGTTGAGAGTGGGGGGGAGCGAGAATTCGGTTTTGAACTGAGCCGGGCCGGCGGGCTCGGACAGAAACGTTTCGACTGTCTCTAAGTACGTGTATTCAATAAAATTACTGTTCGACCCTTTGTGTTCGGATTTATAGAAGGACTGATTCTTTGTAATGTACAGAGTTGTGTGTTTCGCGGTGTGGTCATTGTGATTTAAAGGTTTGGCCATTACGTCAGTCGTGTGCACCGACTGATCATCTCACCCGGGAACCTAAGGGGCCACGGCTCTTGCAACCTATCTACCGGCAGCTTGTTAACTCCCATCCTTTGGGCGTGCTGTTGCAGGGCACCTGAAGTCCATCCGTTGGTGGAGCCAGGTGCTTGGGGACCTAACCGCCGCACAACTACGAAACTTGAAGGCAGTTCAATCGTTGCTTTTACGAGAGCTCTCGGTATTTTCATATGTACATTGAACTGTATAATTTAAGTTAATTTCGTGTACGCATATAGAAGATAAGTATTATTTGCGGTATTACACTTAAGTATAACCTTGTTTTACGTGGATTATATATATATTGTAGAGTTTAATTTGTAGCATAATAATATTTAGTTTAACTGATTGTAGTAGATGTATCAAGTTTATTTAGAGTTTGTTGGCAACAGGCTGTGCGCGACAGATGAGTCTCTCGATAAGTCCTTACAACGGTTCTGGGAACTTGAGGAGTTATTTAGTCCCTTTAATAAATTAAATATAGACGAATCTACTTGTGAAAAATTGTTTGTCGACAAGCATACACGGGATTCGAATGGCCTTTTCACGGTACAATTACCACTAAAATCGAATCCACCGGCTGTCGGAGCAGAAACACGACGTATGGCGTTAGGTACGCTCTCCCATATGTATCGCCGATTTGATCGCGAAGATCAACTTGCACCCGCGTATCGCGATTTCATGACTGCCTATGAGCAACTCGGTCATATGGAACGAATACCTGCATGCGAAATACATAATCCTAATGTATGGTATCTGTCCCACCACGCTGTAATACAGTCTGCACCGTCAAAATATAAGGTCCGTGTAATTTTCGACGCTTCACGCAAAACTCGCGAAAGTCAAAGTTTAAACGATTTCTTGTTATCAGGACCGGTCTTACAGAGTGATCTATCTCTCATATTACTTAATTAGCGAAAGTATTTGTATGTATTTACTTCGGACATTGTCAAAATGTTCCGTCAGATACGTGTCACGTCCCCAGATAGAGACTTGCAGAGAATTGTATCGACTCCAAATCAATGTGATACTCCCATAGATTACAGGCTAACAACGGTAACCTATGAAACAGCGTGTGCACCTGTTCTTGCAATCCATAGGTTGTTGCAATTAGCTGAGAACGAAAAGGCTCGGTTTCCCCTCGGTGCACGCTGCCTTCAAACAAACACTTATGTTGATGACACCTTTGCCGGAGCGGACAATTTAGAGGTAGCAATAAAGATGCGGTAAGAGCTCATTGACATTTTAAAGACAGCCGGAATCGAGCTAGATAAGTGGGCAGCAAATCATCGTGATCTGCTTTTTCCGAACTCACAGAACTATAGCATCGAGAAAGCAAGTGCAATTAATGTTGACGAATCTGTGAATACTTTAGGATTGAATTGGGATCCTGCTCAAGATATCTTTACTTTTACCGCCTTAGATTCAAAAAAAATGGCAAAAGCAACAACCAAGCGTGAAGTGCTGTCGCATATTGCCCGGTTGTTCGATCCTCTCGGCTGGATTTCTCCGGTTACCGTAACGGGTAAAATATTAATGCAAGATCTCTGGATCCTAAAATGCGGTTGGGATACGATTTTACCCATAGAAATTCGCTAACGGTGGCGCAATTATTGTAATTCTCTCTCAATAATTTCGGAAATTTCTATCGGACGGTGGTTTGGGGAGTCGGATGCAATTCGCAAATTCACGGATTTTCAGACGCATCTTCACGGGCTTATGCTGCGGCAGTTTATATTAGAACTGAAACTATAGTCGGTAGATACCGCGTTTATTTATTAGCAGCAAAAACAAAAATCGCTCCCGTACGAACCGTAAGTATACCAAACTTAGAACTATGCAGAGCGGTTCTACTAGTGAAATTACTTAGACACATTAAAAAATTAGAATTTTTAAAAAATCTACCTGTTTATGCATGGACGGACAGTCAAATAGTGATTACGTGGCTCCAAAAACATCTCTGTTTTTGGAAAACATTTGTTGCGAATCGAGTGTCCTTCGTGCAAACTGAACTGTCAACTGCTAATTTGATGCATGTGCCATCGAAGGAAAATCCAGCAGATTTAGCTACTCGAGGTTCTAAACCCAGTGAACTTAAAAACGCTGATCTGTGGTGGCAGGGGCCTCGCTGGCTCTCTGAAGGTATCGAGAATTGGCCCACAGTGGCATCAAAGCCACAGATTTTACCGACTGAAATGGCTCCAGCTGAACCGGACATCCTTTTACGTTTTTCTTCACTGACAAAATTGGTTCGAGTAGTAGCTTACTGTATACGACCACTAATAAACTTCCGTCGATATAAGGCCATTCAAACAGCGCTGCCTGAGTTTCTAACTACATAAGAACTAATTAACGCTCGAAAAACGGTAATAAGATTAGCTCAGGCACATGTATTCAAGGCAGAAATCGAAATATTAAAGGCAGGAAAGAATCTTCCGAAACGCAATATTCTACTGAAACTAAACGCTTACTATGACGAGAGTAGCCGTCTAATACTAGTAGGAGGTCGGCTGATTAATTCACTATTATCTCATCAGTCCAAGTATCCACCGATTTTACTTCACCGATCGCCACTTAGTCGACTGTTTGTACGTGACGCGCATCGCGCATGTTTACACGGTGGTGCTACATTGACTTTCAGCACGGTTATGAAGCACGTATGGATATTAGGACGAAATCTTCTAGTAAAAACAGAAATTCGAGGCTGTATAACATGCCAACGAGTAAAAGCGCGACTAGCTCACCAGTTAATGGGGAATTTACCGGCCACGCGCGTAACACCAGCTAGAGCGTTTTCAGTGTCGGGATTAGATTACGCAGGCCCAATACAAATACGAACTACTAAGGGTCGCGGTTTTAAATCCTACAAAGGTTATATTGTTCTTTTTGTGTGCTTTGCGGCGCGTGCCATTCATCTCGAAGCAGCAAGCGATCTTACCAGTCAAACATTTATCGCTGCGTATAGGCGTTTTGTCGGACGACGTGGTATATGCAAGGCTTTATATAGCGACAATGCGACAAACTTTCAAGGCGCCGATAAAGAATTGCAAATCATGTTCAAAAATGCGTCTGTATTTTATAAAGAAATTGCCAGTACATTCTCGAATGACTGGACAAAGTGAACGTTCATTCCCCATAATTCGCCACATTACGGAGGATTATGGGAGGCAGGGATTAAATCTGTAAAATCACATTTAAAACGAGTCATTGGTGACAAAACTTTAACATTTGAAGAACTTTCGACGGTTTTAACAGAAATAGAGGCATGTTTAAATTCTCGGCCACTTTGTCCCCTAAGTTCAGATATTGAAGATCTGCAGGCTTTGACACCTGCGCATTTTCTGATCGGCGAAGTGTCTGGATTAATTCCCGACGTGACGCCTCTTGATGTGCCTGAAAATCGTTTAGAACGCTTCCACTTACTCCAGGCAATTCGAAATAATTTTTGGAAAAGGTGGTCCGCAGAATACTTACAGCACCTTCAAGAAAGAAGTAAGTGGAAATTGGCTACAGAGAACTTTGCACTTGGCCAGATGGTGCTGTTAAAGGACGACAGATATCCTCCATCTAAATGGCCCCTCGGACGTATTACAGAGATTCATCCGTGTTCGGACGGATTAGTAAGAGTAGTCACTGTTAAGACAGCAACGTCTAATTTTCGTCGACATATCGCCCGACTTTGTCCACTCATTTCAGAAGATGCTCCAATTAATGCACAACTTTAAATTTCAGAAATTGATATTTTATTTGATTCTCTATAAATTTTCGTCTAAAGAACGAAGGCGGGCGGTATGTTCGGAGAAATGTATCTTTTTATAGCTTTTATGTACAGTATTTATTCATATACTTATAGGTTTACGATAAGAGTTGATTTGTTTATAAATCGTCAATCGCCGGCGCAACACGGGCGTCTCGAGCGCTTTTGAGTTGAGAGTGGGGGGGAGCGAGAATTCGGTTTTGAACTGAGCCGGGCCGGCGGGCTCGGACAGAAACGTTTCGACTGTCTCTAAGTACGTGTATTCAATAAAATTACTGTTCGACCCTTTGTGTTCGGATTTATAGAAGGACTGATTCTTTGTAATGTACAGAGTTGTGTGTTTCGCGGTGTGGTCATTGTGATTTAAAGGTTTGGCCATTACGTCAGTCGTGTGCACCGACTGATCATCTCACCCGGGAACCTAAGGGGCCACGGCTCTTGCAACCTATCTACCGGCAGCTTGTTAACTCCCATCCTTTGGGCGTGCTGTTGCAGGGCACCTGAAGTCCATCCGTTGGTGGAGCCAGGTGCTTGGGGACCTAACCGCCGCACAACTACGAAACTTGAAGGCAGTTCAATCGTTGCTTTTACGAGAGCTCTCGGTATTTTCATATGTACATTGAACTGTATAATTTAAGTTAATTTCGTGTACGCATATAGAAGATAAGTATTATTTGCGGTATTAAACTTAAGTATAACCTTGTTTTACGTTGATTATATACATATTGTAGAGTTTAATTTGTAGCATAATAATATTTAGTTTAACTGATTGTAGTAGATGTATCAAGTTTATTTAGAGTTTGTTGGCAACAGGCTTTTTCTCTACTTACATCTAGAGTTTTTTAACGCCGTTGACCATTAGCTTAATTTAAATTAGCAAATAAATATAAATTCTGTTCTATATATACATATCATATGATAGTTTAATTAAATTAAATTTCGCACGATTCCCCATCCACTCCTTAATAGAACTGAAATATATATATGTATATATATATATATATATATATATATTCAAATTTAACAAATATATTCGATTTTTTGAAAAGCTATTTAATTTGAACAATTCCAAGAGCTTTATCGAAAGTTGAAATATATTTATTTGATTGTACCCAACAAGTTGTCAAAAACTAATAAACACTTTCTCGGTTTATTAAATGAAGCACAAAAATTTAAATATTTAATTTAAATAATTCAATCATTTAATAAAACAAATTAATTGATTCAAGTACATAATTTTTTCAAAAGTAGAAAAAATTTTTTTGATTTATATATACATTTTGTAGTTTTTACTATTTATTTATTAAATTTAATATTTACATCATTGTGCTTCAATAAATAAAATCAAAGAAATATGTATTAATTTTTACAACTGACAGGGAGTAATCAAATAAATCTAATCCATCCTTTGACAAAACTATGGAATTCTTTTGAGTAAATGATTTTTTCAAAAATTAAATATACTTCTTGAATTAAGTATATTGTAACACATACAGAAATTTCTTTCTTTATGTGTTGGAAAGGGAAATTCGACGGAAAAGTAAAAAGGTTGAGAGAGACAGACATACAAAGTATAGTTAGTCTAATTATTATAATATAGATTATTAGTTAGTTAAAATAAATATTTAGCTGAAGCTTCTTCTCGATTTTGATTTACCTTTTGAAACAAGGAGTATTATTTTTGATAGTTGTCACGACGTTTTGTTTTGGTCCGTTTCGTTTGGGACAAAGGTGCACAGAAACCAGAAGATATAGAGAGCTACATGATCCCGTAAATTTTTTCTGATCCCTGCACCTGATAAATAATTCCCCCTTTCCTGAATTACTATTAACCTTTAGACTGCCGGCATTTTTGCCTTATAAATTGATATTTTTGATGTGCAAAATTTATTGAGAGTTTCCGTGCACGGGGTCTCTGACCGCGCAGGATAAGTTCTTACTAGTATAAGTCACACACAATCCTGCTTGAAAAATCGTAAATAGACTAACTGAATCCCTACCGTTCAGCCATCCTGACATTTTAGCCGTCCCTGCTAAACTTGAGCTCAACACATACACATTTTACATTCAACATACATTTCTCACACTATATACACAATTTACAACCTTTTTTTCTTTTTAATATTATAAAGTACAATCAAACGCAACTTAATTATCATACAATTTTATTCGATCTTGTGAAATAACACCTTTGTAAGGCATCTGTGTCACTTGAAACCCTTCGATGTACGTAATAATATATCGATCGTAATCTAATACTTTTTCCACTTCGTACGGACCTTTATATTACGGTACTAGCTTTTTATTTACACCTATAATTGTGTCCACATTTTTTTACCATGACGTAGTCTGCTACTTTGTATGAATGCGCTTTTTGTCGTTTTCGATTATATATCAATTGATTTTCTACCTGTAGTTTTTTATTTTTTCAGATGCCATTTGCCTTTTTTGTTCGACATCTCGATTGGTCTCAGTTTCTAAAACTAATCTTATTTCATCGTTTACTTTTTCTAGTTACCGAATCCCGAATAATAATTATCTCGAACAGCTTTCCGTCGCGCGAGAAAGTGTATTGTTTAAAGCAAATTCAACCTGATCAATTACGTTTTCCCATTTATTTGCCATTTCTGTAAGTTTAACTAACATTGGTGTTATTACTTGATTCAACCTCTCTACTTGACCGTTAGCTCGGGGTATCCCAGCCGCGATTAAAATGTGTTCAATTGATTCCGAAATTAAAAAAATTTTGGAACAGCTCTGACATGCGTGCTGTGCTACGATCATAACCCGTCGAGATTTGCTATAGGCGCGGGGGAATTCGAAAAAATATTTTATTACTTCAATTGACGCGATCAACTTGCACGCATATAATTTTATAAACTTTGTAAAAGCGTCTTTTACTACCAAAATATATTTGAATCCCTTTCC
Organism: Sycobia sp. Sy_11; assembly: GCA_018907035.1. Classification (NCBI taxonomy): domain Eukaryota; kingdom Metazoa; phylum Arthropoda; class Insecta; order Hymenoptera; family Epichrysomallidae; genus Sycobia; species Sycobia sp. Sy_11. The sequence goes on from JACCIC010000102.1 coordinate 717,020, forward strand.
CGTTTTCTCAAATGGACCTAAGTTATTCGCATGGATCGTTTGAAAGGGTAAGCTTTCTTTATCTATGCTATAGAGAAAACCTTCATCTTTGCTACTTCTCGGAGAAAAATCAATGCACTTTAAGCATCCTGACTGGCGCGCATTACATTGGTCTCCATAGACTCAGGAACATAAAACAATAATACACAAATTTTATCTTTTCTTTATATTAACCCGTCGCAAAGCTCGAACCATTGGTCCTCACTTTTCTCTAATTGCTCGCGTATCTTTACAATTTCTTCATCGCGGTTCTGTCTTATCGATAGCGTACGTTCAAAAGAATTACCTTCTATTACCAGTATCACATAACACCTGCTAAGTGCATTTACGTGCCCCATTCGCGTACCTGGCCGGTGCAAAATTTCATAGTCATAGTTCTCCACCAACAGAGCCCATCTCGAAATCCTCGGATTAACATAATTTTTATTTAACGTTAATCGAAAACTTTCACAATCAGTAAGGATTTTACACTTTATGCTCACTAAATATATACGGAATCTCTTAAGCACGTAGATCACAGGTAGAAATTCTAATTCGAAACTATAGTACTTTGCTTCAACGGCCGTTGTCCGTTGGCTAAAATAAAACACCGGTTTCCACACCCCGTCGCACTGTTTCTGTAACAGAATCGCTCCAAACCCATTCACGCTTGCATCATACTGCAATTCTTTTTCAAGTCTTGGTAAATATATTGCAAGCAACGGCGATTTTGCTATACAGTTTCTTAATTGCTCGAAACTATTTCTTTCTTTTTCTCCAAAAGTAAAGGTGGCACGTTTTCTAAGAAGATCGTAGATTGGCTTTGCAATTATTGAGAAATTTTATATGAATTTTCTAAAATAATTACCTAAGCTTATAAATTTATGCGCTTCTTTTACATTCCGTGGTACCGGATATTGTATAACAGATTCAATATTTGCATTGCTCGAACGAATGCCATTTTCATCTACCCTATAACCTAAATAATCAACTGTAGTCTGTACAAATGAGCATTTATCAAGGCGAAACTACAAGTGATTCTTCCCTACCAATCTAAAGACCTCTTTTAATATTAGGTTGTCAAATTTCCTTTCCGCTTTTTTGCTCTTCATTCAATGCTTTATAAAAGTGTTACAGTGGTCAGATTTACTTTAAATATGCGCAGTTATATACGTATTTTCTTAAAATTTTGAGTTTAAAACTTGATAATAAGACTACGTTCACGTTAATAATAAGACTCAATTGATATCAAAAATTATACTTTCTGTAAATTATTTATATAATAACATTCATTACATTTTTATATAATAAATGTAATTTCATTGCTATTTACATTATATCATGCAATTTACTAAACAATATAACTTACATTATTTTACTATCTCACTGAGAAATAAATTTATATAAATTCAAATAAATCCATTTCATAAAAGAGATATTATTTGAATTCAACAAATATTTATTTAAAGTATATTAAACTTTTTAAAATTAATTCAATATTTATTATAACAAAACAAAATTTATTTAAATTTATGTTTAAAACAAAAACATACATATTAGGTTGTCAAACATCTCCCTTCCGCTTTTTTGCTCTTCATTCAATACTTTATAAAAAGTGTTATAGTCGTTGGATTTACATCAAATATATGCCGTTTTGTTCGATAATCTGTTTCCATCCAAACGGCAACTTCATCATACCCCTCTGTAGAAACCCCTCTCCTTATATGAGAAGAACTCGGACATCCACTTTTCACAAGCTTCTTCTGAATCCAACTTTAAACCACCAAGGGGGTTCGACATGGACAGGAAAAGGTGGAAATCACTTGGCGCGATGGCCGGGCTATATGGTGAATGCAATAAAACCTCCCATCCGAACTCCCGTAGCTTCTGACGAATCATCAACGAAGTGTGTGTTCTGGCTTCGTCCTGGTGGAACACTACACCCTTTCTTTTGGCCAATTGTCGACGCTTCTGGTCGATAGGCTGCTTCAAGTCCAGTTGTTCACAGTAAATGGTAGAATTAAGCGTCTGGCCATATGGGAGCAGCTCATAGTGGATGATTCCCTTCCAATCCCACCAAACACACAGCAAAACCTTCCTGGCCGTCAATCCCGGCTTGACCGCTGTTTGGGACGGTCGACCGGCCTTAGACCACGACCGTTTTCACTTGATATTGTCGTACGTTATCCATTTTTCGTCGCCAGTCACCATCCGCTTCAAAAATGGGTCGAGTTCGTTCTGTTTCAGTAGAACATCGCAGGCGTTGATTCGGTCCCGAAGATTTCTTTGCGTAAAATCACGCGGCACCCAAATATCAAGCTTTTTTGTGTACCCAGCCTTCTGCAGATGATTTAAAAAGGTTTGGTGACTAACTTTCATCTCCTGAGTGATGCCACGAGATGCCATATGCCGGTCTAATTCGATAAATCCCATGAATTGCTCGGTATTCATCGTCAATGGTCTTCCGCCGGCTGGCTTATCCATGGTGTCGTTTTCACCGGCTCTGAATCGTCGAAACCATTCCTCTGCGGTTCGAAGTGATAGCATGCCATCCTCCAAAACACCATCAATCTCCCGGAACGTGTCTCTAGCTGATTTGCCTTTGACGAAGGAAAACTTTAAAATAGCGCGAATTTCGGCGTTAGTGAAATCTATGTTTACACGTCTATAACTTTTGAACGCAATATCCAAACTAATCATGCATAGCGTCGTTTTGTACGTTATGTCAAAACCTTTCAAATTATGTATATTATTCGCAGATATGAGCTCTGTAGCGCTTTGTACATAGCCGCGAAATTCGTAAGACAAAAAGGCAGAAGGGTGATATTTGACAACCTAATATATTAATGTGCTCTTCTAAAGTACGAGTCTCAGTCAAAATATCATCCGCGTATAACAACACTCGATTTTCTTTGATTAATGACGCAAATATATTTGTAATAAATCTAATAAATACTTTTGGTCCGTTTGTTAACCCGAACGGACAGCGTAAATATTCAAATTATCCGAATGGTGTAATAAAGGAAATATATTTTATTGATTCTTCAGACAATTTTACATGAAAGAATCCATCTTTTAAATCCAGCGCCGTAAAGTATTTCTTATATTTAAGACGATCAATATTATGTTCAATAAGTGGCGTGGAGAAATTATCTTTTACTGTTATTTTGTTCAATGCACGATAATGAACGAATAATCGAATTTCACCATTCTTTTTAGGAACTAACACAATCGGGCTTTCCAACGCACATCTACTTGGACGAATCACATTTTTGGCCATTAAATTATCGAGCAAAATCTGTATTTTTTCCTTATCTGCAAAAGCCATTCGTCGCAGTCAAAAATTGATCGGCTGTTCATGTTTCAAATTGATGTCCATTTCAAAATTATTAAACGGCTTGCTTAATTCGAACGTTTTATAGTAATCATGAAGAAAAGAGTTCTCAATCTTGGCCTTTATCTTAAAATCTAAGTTTACATTTATATTGATTTTTTCTTTTACGCGTAATGGATTCTCTAAATAATGTTCATAATTTGGTTAAAAAAATCGATGTCGTTATCCCTCAGATTTACATTAGCTTCTTTAAATATGGAGAGATTACTTTCTACCGCTGGGCACAATCACAGCCGAGTATCATCGCAAATGACAGTGTTTCGTTCGGTACAACATAAAATTCTATATTGACTCTGATACCTCTAACTTCTATATCGGTTTGAAAGCTACAATTAGTTCTTAACATTGAATTATTTAACCCGTAAAACTTATATTAATTTGAATCTATCGGTTTCGTTGCTTACATCGGTACATAACTCTCTCTTATTAAACTTATTGGCGAGCCGGAGTCCAACATTGCGCTTATTACATACTTACAGGTGGATTCACTAACTGGATGTTTAACCGCGTAGGATACAGTTACCATATAAGGAGGCAAGGTATTCATCCGTTGACCCGCACGTGTTGATGAATTCGGCGCCGCTGGTGCTGGTCTACCTTGCGGACAGTCCTGTATTCCATGTGATGGTGAATTGCAGCGGAAGCATGTACCTCTTTCGCGCCTTGGATTTCTGCACTCGATCGACATATGACCACTTTCTTGACAATTATAGCAGCGAATATCTTTCAATTTTTTCGACCACAGGCTGTCACGTTACTGCCCTTCTAAACGTATTGTAGGTTCTCCGATCAATAATTCATTTACTAATGCTAATATCTTTGTAGGCATCTAATAAATGTTCCTTACTAGTGTACCGCGCTCCACGAGCTTGATTTTGCAATACTAAGTCACTAATGCCATCAAACAGTCTATTATTTCCTCTTCAACGACCTTTATTGGCCAAAATCACTTTGTCTTGGTAATAATTAATGAAAGTTTCTGAACCTTTCTACGTTCTAGCTTCAAAGATTTTCGGCAAGACGACTCTCGATGGTGGATGGTCGAACATATTCTCCATGTTCCGCAGTAAGTCCTCTACACCCAGTGTCAAATTCTCAGGCATAGAATAGAACCATTCTGCTGCGCGTCCTTTTAACTTCGAGCTGATTAGTACTCGCAAGGCACTTCCGTTGAGTTCGTAGTTTTCGCGCAACAAATCAACTTGTTGTTTCCATCTTTTAAACGTATTTTCACTTCCATCAAATTCACATAATATATCTTTACACGCTCTCAGTCCTGAGAACGAATCTGTATTCACTTGACTTACTATACTTGGTGACGATCAGAACATATTTTGTTCCATGCGCATGAATTCTAGTTCGCTTTTTAACAGATCTCTTCTCTCTTCATTAGCTCTACTTCTCTTTTGATCAAGTCACGCTCGGCACTGTTGGAACATGCACTCCGTCTCACTTCATTTTCTACGAATAACTGCCGTGTTCCCTTCGTTCACTCGCGTCTCTTTTAAGTCTTGCATTTCCTCCTCTAAGACACGACAAATTAGAGGATCGTGCTGTTTGAGATGAATACTTAATTTGACCTTCGTTCCTGACACTAGTAAATTTCTTACACGGCAAGCATCTTTTAGTTCACTCAACGAGAAATGACTCATCATTATAGCGGACTTTGACTTGATAAATACAAAGTCAAACCTATGAAATTTACACACAAACACAAAAAAAGAACATCACAATCTTACATACACGAATAATTATAACCTCGTTCTGATCCCACTTCTGAGACTGCAGAGGGCGAATATAAGATGTCAAAACTTAACTAAAAATTAATACAATGTTCTTTTAATATAGTTTATTAATAAAATACAAACATACGTAAATACAAATGGCTACAATATTCGCAGGAGCTCAGCCTGATGCTACCGTTCACTTTCCCTACTCAGAACAAACTCTTCGTTCTCATATCTTTCACTCAGCTCATTACCTTGTGATGGCCCTCCCCCTTACTATCGCTAGTCGTTCCGAACGGTTGTTCTTGAAGAAAAACATGTCCACGCAGGACAAGTTCTTACTAGTATAAGACACGCACAACACTGCTTGAATTAATTAGGCTAATGGAATCCCTACAATATGAAAATTATGTACCTCGTTACAATATATACTTACGGTATATACTGTTTAAAATAAGTACGAGTAAGATTTTATTTATATATTTTGAAAGCTTTATTTATTCTTCTAAATCTAATTTATCCCCCTCAAAATAATCCCCTCCGGATGAAATCCAACTGTGCCAACGCTTTTTCTAATTTTCAAAACATTTTTTATACTCGTATTCCGGAATGTTCATCAGTTCGTTCTTCGATTGGGCTTTTATTTCTTCAATCGAATCAAAACCATGTCCTCGAAGTAGTATTTTGAGTTTGCTGAACAGCCAGAAGTCACACGGTACTAAACCAGGCGAGTACGGTGGTTGCGGAATGATATTGTTTGAATTTTTCGCGAAATGTTCACGTAAAATCAATGCAGTATGAGCTGGTCCATTATTGGCATGCAAAAACCAAGAGTTGTCCTTCCATAAATCTGGCCTTTTGAGACGAATAGCTTCACGTAAACGACGCATAATACTGAAATAATATTTTTTGTAACCGTCTGGCCGGTTGAAGGGAATTCATAACGCACCACACCATGATAATGAAAAAACAGTGAGCATTTTAAGCAACTTTGGCGTGATTTTTCGGTCTCCGCTCTCCTTTGGCACGATATTCACTTGATTGATCGATTGTTCCTGGATCGTAAGCGTCTTCTGGATCTCCAGTTATTATCCGTTCCATGTTGTCCTGATAGTTCGAAGGCATTGTTTTACAGACCTCCACCCGACGCTGCTTTTCCGAAAAATTGAGTGTTTTTGGCACCAATTGACATTTCACTCTTTTCAGGCACAAAATAAATGTCTTTCAAAATGTTTTTCACTGATCTATTTCAATTTCCAATAATATCAGCAAGCGCTCTAGTCATCAATTAACGAATTTGAAGAACCAATTCTTTGATTTTGTCGTCTTTGATGTGGTTCATCTTCAACACATTCAGGACCTTCTTTGAACAATTTGTGTCAATCAAAAACACTTGCTGTTGATATTGACTTCTCATCAAAGGCCTTCTGCAACATTTTGAACGTTTCGGCGGACGATATTTCATTTCACGCACAAAATTTAATGCTACTTCTTTGTGGAATAATTTTATTTTATTTCAGAATGTACTCATGTATTAGGTGTACAACTTTGCTTCCGCTGTTTTGCAGTAGATGGCTGTAGCTTTAAGTGATAGTTGAAATAAATAGATCGTAGATGTCGTACAATAAAATATTTATAAGCATAACGTCATCGTAATATTAGTCGGGTTTGTGTCAGCATCATGAAGTTATTTTCCATTAAACAGCTTACGAGCAAAATCCTTATCATTTGCCGGAGCTTTTAATTTTCTGCTTTAATATGAAGAATTCTGCGGCTGAGGCTCATCAAATACCCTCAAATACTAGTATACATGGTAAGACCACTATTAGTGACCACGAATAGGACAGACTATCTGCAAAATTGCCTATAACACTGATATATTAAAAATAGGTAATCATATAATCGAAAATCTCAAAGTCAATCAAATGACGTGCCATAATGTAACTTTAGCCAGAAACATTACCACTAATGGCAAATGTTCCGACCTATTACATCGACCCTTATGGATCGTTCAACTTAGTTATAGTCTTTGGTAGTAATAACGCTTATCAGTGGTCTACGAAGCATAAACTTAGATAGTAATACAATCCGTTTTATATCGAGAGCAACATGTCCATTCTCTAGTGGCCAATGTAAAGACTAGAAGGGAGGATATATACAGTGTTAAAATGTATCCCTTAAGGCGCATGCAAATATAACCGATTCAGCATCCTATTTGAAGGATATGCTAAACAGATAACCGATTCATAATTACAACAGGGACAAACTGTGTACTCTTGTTCCTCCAGGGACATAATAATTGCGCTTACTAATAGCGGCTGGATATATGTGCGAAAAGAATGTTAAAAAGTACAAATTGTACTTATGTCGACTGTTTTGAATTAAATAAATAAATATTTATTATCGGTATTCTTATCGGTCTTACAGTCTTCATATTATAATATATTATATAAAATAATTACAGTCAGACTTTTCTTGTTCATGATCATCCCCCAGGAATCTGAAATTAAAGTTACTACTAAAAATAGACTTAAATTAGGTTATAAATTAAAAATATTAGGTGTCAAACTTTGTTTCCGCCATTTAGCAATAGAAAGCTGTAGCGGTAAGTCGGAATAAATAGATCGTAGATCTATTAGAATAAGCTTAGATAGTTGTAAACATAACGTCATTGAAATATTAGTCGATTTGTGTCTGATCATAAAGTTATTCTCTATTAAGCATGTGAGCTTACTAGCCAAATTCTCGTCATATGCGGGAGGTTTTTATTTTCTGCTTTAATATGAAGAAATCTCCGGCTGAGGCTGATCGAATGCTCTCAAACACCTGTGGTGAGGTCGTTATTAGTGAAAAAACGTGCCGAGAGTGGTTTCAACGCTTCAAGAACGGTGATTTTCACGTTGAAGACCAGCATGTTGGCGGAAGAGAGAAGGTTTTCGATGATGCAAAATTGGAAGTAGTACTTGACCAAGACTCGTGTCAAACGCAACAAGCATTGGCAGGATCATTGGGAGTGACGCAATAAGCCATTTGATAACGCCTGAAAGTGATGGGAATGATTGAGAAATAAGGAAATTGGATACCGTACGAGTGGAAGCCGAGAGATGTGAAACGGCGTTTTTTGCTTGTGAACAAATGCTAGCAAGGCAAAGCGGAAGGGATTTTTGCATCACAATGTGACTGGGGACGATAAATGGATTCAGTATGATAATTCCAAGCACAGAAAATCATGCGAGATATTCTGGCCATATTGCCATGCGATGGCCAAACCCAATAAGCACAGTTCTAAGGTCATACTCCGTATTTGGTCAGAACAGATCGGCGTAGTGTATTATGAATTGTTAGAACCGAACCAACTGAAACGATCACCGGCGATCGTTATCGAACGCAAATAATGCGTTTAAGCAGAGCATAGTAAGACAAACGGCCGCAATACAATGATGGACACGAAAGAGATTTTACAGGATGACAATGCTAGACCCAATTTGTTCGATTAATGACATGGCCTGGTTGATTATCACTTCCAATCTTATGAAGAAGTGAAGATTCGATCGATTCGTGAATAGCATCAAAAGATGACCAACTTTTCCAACGTGGGATTTGTATGCTGCCCAAAAGATGGAAGAAAGTAATGACTAGCGATGGACAATACTTTGAATTTTAAATGTCTAACCTGTTTTTTACAATAATGCATCGAAATTCGAAGAAAAAAACGGCGAAAGCAAAGTTATTCTGCTAATAAATAATTACTAATGCTAAGGTATGAAGTAAAAAAATAAATGACTGACTATGTAATCAAAGTTATTTCACTTAATTGATACTGAATCAAACAAAAACTAAAAAGTTTCTTGTTAATAATAATTGAAGCACATGATAAATTTTATTAAATATGTTTATCAGGTAAATTTTGAATGAATTTTTGCGGAAAGTAAATACCTTTTTTCTACGCGGCAGACAATTAATTAATACGACCGATTTTATTTCTCGGCCTGCGGTAACACTGCGAACCTGTAAGTCCGCTACCGTAATAGTAGATCCCTACTCTCTCGATTGAGAAGTTGATAACTCTTGTACGATCATTTATTCGCCAGCTCTTTAGTGTTTTACAACAACATACAAGTAGTGCATCTCACACCCTTTGGTGGCATGCCGATTTTAAAAAAGTTCGTGAGAGCGTCAAAGACGAGACTCGGAGCGGAAGGCCAATTCAAATGCGAACCGACGCGAATGCGCAGCGCGTCCGTGCCCTTGTTCGACAAGACCGGCGACTAACCATTCGAATGTTGACTGACGAGTTGAATATTAACCGGGAACCAGTTAAAAAGATTATAACTGAAGATTTCACCATGAAAAAGCTGTACGCGAAGATGATACCGAAGAATCTTTCAGATGAGCAAAAAGTCTACCGAATGAAAATTGCTCAAGATTGTCTCGAGCAGGTTGAAAGTGATCCTACTCTTCTCGATTGAGCTATTATTGATGATGAAAGTTGGTTATTTCAACATGACCCCAAACTAAACGACAAAACCAACAGTGGCTATACCCTGGAGCGCTAAGGCCACAGGAGATGATAATGAGCAAGTCCAAAGTGAAAACCATCTTCATGTGTTTCTGCGACAGCAAAAGGGTAGTTCACAAAGAAATAGTTCGTCAAGTATTCTATCGCAATGTGCTCGAAAAATTACGAAAAAGGATGCTCAAAGTGCGTCCAGAGATCGCGAAGACTTGGGTTCTGCATCACGACAATGCTCCCTGTCACAGTGCATTCAGTGTCTCTCAGTTTTTGGCGTCTAAAGGCATCGCAACGGTACCACAACCGCCCTATTCATCAGACATGTTATCCAGCGCCTCTTTCGATTCCCCCATTTTAAAAAGTTCGTCAAAGGTCGACGTTCTGATTCCGTTATAGACATACAAGAATCTGTGACGAGGGTACTCGAAAAGGTCCCACATGAAGTGTTCTAGAATTTTTACGAAAACTGGAAAATTCGATGGAGTAAGTGTATAGATGCGCTAGGGGACTACGTTAAAGGGGATCGCAACGATGTACCACAATTTTTAAATATACTCGATTTTTTAATTTTGTCGCATGACTTAATTATCTGGCTTGGTATTCATTGAGTTAGTATACTTGTCAAGAGCACCGTATACATTTTCCTAATATCTACATTGAATTAGATCAAATTAATGAAAATAAAAAGTAACATAATAACCATATAACATAATAACATAATAGTATATAATAACAAACTGTAAAAAATATTATCTTATTTGTAGATTACAGTAATTGAACATTAGTTACTCATTGGGAGAAATATATAAATTCAAAGATAATGAAGATGACGATTGATTAATTTTTATAATTATGTTCATGCAACATAAAATATACAGTTCGCAATATAATATTAAATAATCGTATGGTAATCAAGATAACAATAATATAAAAACTTACTTCTCATGTAATTTCATAACTCGATGAACAATAGGTATTTCTCTACCTTCAACTTTAAACACTACTATTTCTCCAACTCGAACAGGTTCTTTATCATAATTGGTCAAAAATAGTAAATCTCCGCGATGAAACGCAGGTTCCATACTTCCACTAAAAAAAAATTCCAATTGTATTATTGTAATATATATATATATATATATATATATATATATATATATATATATACATACATATATATATATATATATATATATATTGTAACAGTGCGCGTGTCCGCCTCGAGCACACGAACGGCGGGCACGGCCGTTACAAAAGATGTACCCGGCTGGGCTTAGGCCCGAATTATCTCGGCGAGGGAGAGGGGCGTTTTGGGAGGGGTGAAATATCGCATGCAGGATTGCGCGTGAGGTAGGCAGACAAATGATTATCGGAAAACAGATGAGTAAAATTGCACGTACTTTAAATTTGCTTATACATGTGCTATAACAAACGCGCGAGGGCGCGAGGCGCGCTGGCCGAGGGTCGCCGAGGCGACGGCGCGCAAGGAGTTAGAGAAAGTAGAGAGAGAAAGAAAGAGAGTAACGAGCTGCCACTTACAGTCGGGTCGGTGTAGGGGTGTCGTCCGCAGGCAGCAGGAGGCTGCAGCGGCAAACCCTGGACCGGTGGCAGCACGTCCTCGTGCAACAACCTTGGTTCGCCGGGAGAGGCGGTGTCTCCGCTCGTCGATGGCCCCTGAATGGGGCGGTCACTCCGCACAGGTGGGAGCCGGGCGGTAGACTCGTTACGTTGAGCTCGGCAGTGATGCCCGCGTAACGGGCTCCGTGGGTGACACGCACGAAAGCGACACAAAAACTCGAGGACACCACAGAGCACCACGCGAAGCCAAAATTACGCACCAGGTCGACTTTCGGTTTTATCGTTTTTAAAAGAAAGAGACCGATCGAACCTGTCTCGTGAAGCTCTGCTTCCAAAACTAAACTTAAAATTCGCGCGCGCGACCGTCTCTCCCCACTCCCCACTCCCCGCTCTCTCTCTCTCTCTCTCTCTCTCTCTCTCTCTCTTTCTCTCTCTCTCTCTCTCTCTCTCACTTACCTCTCCGCCGGTGTATTCGTGTGTCGGCCTGTAACAGATATCTAATCTTTACATTGAAAAATATATATACATATTTACAGGGCTACGGCCGCAGAGAGAGCATAGGGACGTGGGAAAGCAAGCGTACGCGGCGCTTGCGTGCCCCGTCACAATATATATATATATATATATATATATATATATATATATATATATATATATATATATAATATATATCATAATATATAATATATATGTATGTATATATTAAAATTAAAAATTGTACTTATATCGACTATTCTGAATTAAATTAATAAATCTTTTTATCGATCTTACAGTCTTTATAATATAATATAGTAACTATAATAATGACAGTCAGACTGTCAAGTAATGGAAAAATTTGAAAGTATTGCATTAAATAAGTTGAATTTTGAACCAATTATCTATAAAACATATGTTGATGACATCTTTACAATTGTGCCAGAAAGATATGTAGACGAAATGATGGATGCTTTTAATTCTATCATTTAATACTATTGTGTTTGTAAATACAACACATGTAAATTATTACAGCGGTGCCTGTGTCAATCGGCCGAGACCGGAGTTCGAACTCGGATCATCAAGTTACTAGTCCCTCGCTCTAGCGATCGAGAAGTCAAAAAAGTTGCTTTTTGAACATACCTCGTATATATATATAATATATACTAGCATCGCCCGTCTCGGCTTCGCCCGAGATAATAATTTAATCGAATTCATAAACAATCCAATAATATCTATGTAAAAAGTACTCTATATAGAAAAATCTATATTACTATAAATAAATAACCGTAATTTAATCATAATAATCGCATTCCAATTATAATAATTATAATGCTAATTTGTGATTTTGCCATTGAGGACGCTCGTATTACTATAATAATTTCGGCGCCGTCTTACAATTATAATACGTGATTTAACTCTCTCGGATATTTATTTAAAATAATAATAATAATTATATAAACAATAGGGAAGTTGATATTCTCGTCCTTGACGACGCTCCTGTTTCTATAATATAATTCTTATTGTAGTAATTCTGGCGGTGTTTTACAACAACAACAACAACAACAACAATAACAATAATAATAATAATAATAATAATAATAATAATAAGAATAATGGTAATTATTATGACAAGTTATAATAAGAATTAAATAATAATTACGTTAGCATTTAATTCTTTCGAATTCTGGATAATATTTAATGATATTAATATAATGATAATTTTTATAATAAATTACGACAATTACAATTATGTAAATAATAATCAATCATATATTTCGCTTGGATTAATATTTGATTATTATTTTAACAATGTTAAATAATTAAGTTATCTCGATTTCTCAATAATATTTAGTTATAATAATAATAGAAATGATAATTATTACAACATATTATAATGATAATAATCGTTATGTAAATAATGATTGATTATATACTTTTATCCTTTAGGACGTTCGCACGTGTTTAATTATTCATGAATTCATTATAATATTTATTTGCACGTATTCTTTTATAGTGTGCTGTAAATAAATAATATAAAAGTATCAAAAATGAAATTTCTATATTATTTAATAAAAATAGGGTGCTCGAAATGCAGCGACTTGTGCCTTGACTGACTCCGGAGTTCATAGGCGCGTGGAATGCGGTAGCGCGGGACATATTTTCCCCGCCTGCTGCCGTGCGGCTGCAGCTCTCTCTCGCGATGTGTGCGAGTCTCCCTCTACTGCCCCCTAGCCAACGTTCACGAGTCAGGTATATTTACCATTTGCGCTCACATTGTTTTGATCGTCGCGCGTTCGACCGCTAATCAAGATCATTGCCCGATTACTTTAATTTTAAAACTTTAATTACTTAAAATTAATGTTTTGCGTGTATTAGGCTATATAGATAATACAGCCTGATCGTCGCATGTTCACATTTACACTGGAATAGATTAAGAGTATCTGGAGATATTTTATACTAGCACATTTTATAATAATAAGGGTCACATTCCATTTATCGATAATTAATATTCACCCATCTACTTGCAGAATTTTGCATGATAAACATACAGGAGTATACGGAATATGCAGAAAACATCGAAAATGCATACCTCAATAGAAATTTTAGTTGGAGGAGACAATCTTGAAGTAGCTCATCGCAACATTGAATGATGATCAAATGAATCTATAAGAAGTTTAATGACTACAGTTCACGAATCACATTAAAAAACGACATTATAAAACCATGCTTTGTACATTCTTGGATGACTGTAATTGAAACTGATGCTCTATGAGCATCAGTTGAACATGCTCTATGAAAATTTCATCTCTACAGGACTACAAAATAAACTTTAAAATCGCATAACTTTTTTGAGTACATTCTCGGTCCTCTAAGGGTTAACAATTATTTGATGCAAACGTTGTTAGTTGACAACAAAGACACTTGATTTTATTAAATTAAAGTAGATCCCAAGAATCGAGAAAAGCCAGAGTCAGTCAGCACGAAATAAAGCGGGTCTAGGAGCGATTCCACTGATCTAAAGGGAGGAAGAAGAGACCATAGGGCAGACTTACTCAGGTGGAAATTCAGCAGCTCTATGTGTCGCATTGTACGTTATAACGTACAAAACCATACTTATACGGAGAGAACAATTTCAAACGAGATAGACGTAATAAACTGTTGAATGATGAATATTTTAAGGTATTAATGAAACAATATCTAAGACCATTTAATTCTTTTTTAATGATCTCTTTGGCTTGCGGTAACCTCACCAACACTGTAAGTGACCAACGCTGCAGGACAAAGCCATCATCATGATTTTCTGTTCATAGTTAATGGTTATTTTTGTTATTAGGCGCGCAACTTTGCATCTGCTATTTTCCGACATATGGCTGCAACGGTAAGTACAGGTTGAAATAAGCCGATCAAAAATTTCATATAGTAATGTTAGACATCTGCCAACATAACTACAGCACTACAGTACTGAATTGGTACTTGCATCAGAAGTATATTCTAGATCGAAGATGTCTGTTTGCGAGCAAAATTCTCGGCGTTTGCGAGAAGTATTGATTTTCTGCTTTCATTTGAAGAAAACTGCGACCAAAACTTATAGAATGCTCAAGTACATACAGTGAAACTGTAAGTTTCAACACCTTAAGAGCAGTTGTTTTGATGTTGAGGTCTAGCATAGCGGCATAATAGAAAATTTTTTCGACGATTTCGAACTGGAAGCAATACTTTCTGAAGACTCTTGCCGAACGCAAGAAGAATAAACAGAAGCATTGAGGGTTGCTCGATAAACAATTTGTTCAAAGTCATGGGAATGATTCAGATGCAAGCAAATTCAGTTCCGTGTATATTGAAGCCCAGAGATGTTGATCGACTTTTTTTTCATATGAACTGCTGCTTCAAAAATAGTATCAGAAGGGATTTTTACATCGCATTGTAACAGTAGACGAAAAATGGGTCCACTACCATAATTCTAAGCGCAAAAAATCATGGAAAATAACCGGACATGCCTACACATCGACACGCAGACCGAATATTCACAATGGCAAAGTTGTACTCTACATTTCTTGGGACCAGCTCAGTTTGATGTATTATAATTTGTTGAAACCAAGTGAAACCGTCACATGAGAATGGTATCAAACGCTATTAATGCATTTGAGCTGATCGTTGAAGGAGAAACAGACCCAGTGCAACTGCTTTTACTTTTGCATCCAAAAATGAATTTTGTATTTTTAATCTTCTTTAGAAAAGTATCTGAAAGTGTTTTATGTTGGGTAGAGAGCTATAGTTATTTATTATATTTAGTTTAATTGTAAAAATGAAAAATATTAATTTTAAAAGTAGTCTTCATCTCGACATAACCTTATTGTGGTGCTACAAATTTGATGTTACTTATTTCTCTCTACCAGTCATATTGTTGGTGTTCTTGATTGCGATGAGCACAAATATTCGCACATAGGACTATACTATAATTTAACTTACAAGATAGTACAATGTTATATCTTTTTCATGTAGATACAGCGAGTACGTCTTCAAATTCATGAAGTACATGATTAGAGAGAGTACAAAAATCTTCGTGAGCACGAAGATGATCGAGCACACGCTATCTTATTAGAAGCTGCCGATACGGGCTTTGCGCAGTGGTAAAGATGTTGAACGGTGCGGTGTTGTCAGGAGGGAAGAGCCGTAAAGTGTAAACTGTTCCTCTCTCAATAATAAATAGAGCTACGGTAGATACAAAACTCCAGTGCGCTGACGGCCTCGAAACCGGCTAGACAAGGGGGATTCATTATCGCGGCAATAGCGGACAACAAATCTCGATTCATTCGGCGCGCAGGAATCTAACACGAGATAATTCGAATAATCCACGGTTTGGACAACAATTCTTACATAGAAAACGCAAATATTAATAAATTTAAAAAGCTTAGCGTAGTTTTATTAGAAATCGAATTTAATTTAATTTAATTAATTTCACGAAATGTATATTTTTTCTCTTTGCAGTTGATATGAGAGAATGAGCTGCACATCGATAAAAGGACTTTGATAAATAGAGCAACGACGTTTTATTTATTATGCTACGTATTATTTATTTATTTTTTTCAATGATAAATCATGGAACTGTTTTGATAATTTAATAAATTTATAATTTATTTAATGAAGTAAAATGAATTCTGATGTTTAGTTGAAGGCGGACAAAATCCAATTCACATTCTGGCAGGTTGAACGAGTGCGAGAATTGAATATTTAATAAAATGATACGCATCATTATAAATTTGGTAAGCCGCTGAGCAACGAAGGACATAGGCAGGGTGACCGTAAGCCAAATTACAGTACATACAAGCATAACGAAAACGATTCCAGTAAAATTAATTGGATTCTACAATAAATTAAATGAAACTTACCTTAAAACTACAACAATGGGACTTTCACTTCCAGTAACAACCATTAATCCTTTCCATATCATAAGAGCAGAAGATACAATCATGCCAAAACTTAGTATTTGATAGGAGAACTGAAAAAAGTTAATATATCTTTAAGTATTTATATGAATTTACGCAATTGTAGTATGTAGAATGATTAAAAATTTACTTAAACAATTTTGAAACACTTATACTTTATGAAAGGGTGATTTATTAACATAATACAGTGCTGCCCTTGTTAATGATCAATAGTTAAAATATCAAACTGCAAAAAAAAATTATATTTATTACGACAGCACCAGAGCAGAACATTAGTTATAAAGTATTTGTTTCTTGAAGGTCCTTTCTCAGTTCTTTTCTACTAGAATCTTTTCGTCATGACCACTTTGCAAATCGATTTGTCTAGTTTCGTAAAAATAAGATAAAATACTGAGTTCCAGACAGTCCTGGGCAAATTTAACAAATGGAAATGTTTGCCTATATTTTAACGTATACTGTTTTATTGGCCAAACAAAGTTATTATATGTACTAACGGTTTATATCTTTAATTGTATGTACAAGTAAGTTTCCGGCGTTTTTTACAAAATGAGAGGTTTTATCATGAAAGCATAGTTACACATCGTTTGAACAAATTATTGTCCATCGGAAGCTATAACTTTTTCCCATCTTTCTAGTAATTTATGAATTCTGCGTTTTCTAAGTAGTAATTTTTCCGCGCTTCATTATTTCTTTTGTGCACTTTTCTTTTCGGGTCGCTTGCTTTTAACCTCGCGACCGGCATATTCCAGGAGTACTCGGTAAGAATCGTCGCAAACCAGGGTCGATGAAGAAAGCGGAGTCCAACGAGACCTAAGAGCGAGCGCCGAACGACGTGCAGTAGGAAAAACACATGGAGTCGCCGATGTACGAACTTAGCATCGCAAGCAGATCGCTGCCGATCCCCGTGTTAATGGAAAGATTAACAAAGAGAATCGTTAGTTAAGAGGGACGCCCCTGCGTTATCAGACATACAGTCATTGTATTAGCGCACGAATCGAGCAGTGTGTATATGTATAAGAAAGACAGTCTGCAGTATAAACTATACTTATTGTCCGCTGCACTTTTCTTATATTGATTATTTTTCGTAGTCAATAAACACAGAGTCGCTATCAATATATACTGTTGGTTCCCGAATTTTATTTTCTCTCGCATTTTTCGCCCGCTTCCGCGGGGTCGGCTGTGGTGACGGTAGTCCAGTAAGCTGAGGCAGCCGCTGATCTCCTATGGAAAAGAGACCGTTTAGTAACGGACCTAAATGCTTGTGATTACGACCACCTTTAACACGGATGAACAGCACGGTGCATACTCTCACAAACGCTAGGTGCTATGAAATATTAGGACATATCTCTGAATTATTACTATAATTTCCATGCAACACTTGACCTCAATAAATGTGCATTACACATAAATAAATCTTGAACGTTTTTTCTTTAAAACTCCTTTCTCTAAAAATGAATATATTAGCAGGCGAACTTAGTACCCGACCATTACGATTAGATAGCGATATAAGTAGTATGAAAAGTCAGATGTGTCGGATCTAGTATTTATGTTTTAGTTTTGGCATTGACCAGTAATCTGGACATATGGGAGCAGCTCATAGTGAATGATTCTCTACCAATCCCACCAAACACACGGCAAAACTTTCCTGGCCGTCAATCTCGGCTTGACCACTGTTTAGGACTGTCCACCGGCCTTGGACCACGACCGTTTTCGCTTAATATTGTCGTAAGTGATCCATTTTTCGTCGCCAGTCACCATCCGCTTCAAAAATGGGTCGAGTTCGTTCCGTCTCAGCAGCACATCGCAGGTGTTGATTCGGTCTAGAAGGTTTTTTTGCGTCAAATGCGGCAGTAGTCATTATTACATGCAGCACCCAAATATCAAGCTTTTTTTGTATCCAGCCTTTTGCAGATGGTTTAAAATGGTTTGGTGAATTAAATCGTATTGTGAGTTGGCCATTGCGACCCGTCGTCGCTCCTGTATACGTATTATTAGTGGTTACAGGACGGTATCCACCGACGCAGCTGAGGTACTTGCCGGAATTCTTCATTTCGATTTAGCTGCAGATGAACTGGCTAGGCTGCATAACATATGTAAGGCCGCAGTAGATTCCCTACAAGGTGTTAAAAATGTGGAACGTCATCATTCTATAGAAATATGGCAAAAACGATGGACCGATTCTAGCAAAGGCCGGTGGACTTATCGTATCCTCCCAGACATACACAGATGGATCAACAGGAAACACGGGAAATTAGATTTCCACCTAACTCAGTTGTTGACTGGACATGGTTGTTTTAGGTCCTATTTCCACCGCTTTCACCTGGATAATAATGATCTCTGCCCCATCTGTCCGACTTTGGTCGAGGATGCTGAGCATATATTGGTGAGCTGTCCTCGTTTTAGAACACAACGTGAGCACTTGATGAACATCATCAATAAGCCAATAAGACCAGAGAGCATCCTATCAATAATGCTGGAATCTTCTGAAAACTGGAAGGCAGTAGCCAGTTTCGCAAAAGAGGTGATGACCAAACTTAGATATGCCGATAGAACTAGGCGAATGGCCCAGGATGAACCAGGCCAACTGATCCTATTTTAAGATACAGAGGACGAACACCGAACCCCTGATCACCTGTGTGGATGGGGGACGTAGGATAGTGTCATAAGAAGAGGAGTCGTATAGGCTAATAAACAGCCCCGCCGAAGTAATATTCCCGGATAGTTCCGGCGGGATGCTGGTTTCGAGAGGCCACTAGTGCAGAGCTTGCTCTGCCTACGCCTAATAAAAAAAAAAAAAAAAAAAAAAAAAAAAAAAAAAAAAAAAAAAAAAACACACACACACACACACATATATATATATATATATATATATATATATATATATAATATTAAACAAATCGAAATAATCTAGATAGTATTTTCTTAAATATAATTTTCTTAGATATGAAGCTGAAAAATAATTATTTGTTGTATTATTTTATATTACTGAAAAAATATTTGCTAATATCAAGTAAATATGTATGTACCTTGTATCGGATAAAGAATTATTTCTTAAATTAAAATTAAAACAAATATTTTCTTATATTCCCAAATAATTTGCTTCAAAAAGGAAAACCAGAATCTAAAAAATTCCTTCATTAAGAACTTATTCATTTGAATTAAAACGACCTGAGCTAGATATTTAACAACATCCGTTCATCTAAACCGAATGAGTTATGGATTTCTCAAAATTACCTAAAAAGTAAGAAATTATTTACCTAGATTACCTCATAGTTTTTATTATTGCTGAATATCAAGCAAAAATTATTTTCTTTAATCTGGAAATTATTTATCACCTTAAAAAACCAATTTCCTATTTATTAGCTCATATAGTAAAATATCAATCTTCATTTTAATTCAACCAAACAAGTTCATGATGAAAGAATATTTTTAGATGCCGGTTCTCTTATTTGAAGCAACTTATTTCATAATCTAAAAAATATTTATTTAATATACAGTCATATAAAAATTTATTGACTACATTTTAATCAATATTTACTAATATTTATCTAGTATGTTTTTTAATTCAACGATTAATTGGATAAATAACTACTTTCAAGATCTTAATTTCTTACATTGAGAATCGGTTTCATAAATTAAGAAAATAATAACCTTCCTTTTATTACTGTAAAAAAGAAATTTACTACTCTTTAATTTATAATGGAAAATATTAATTATAATATAAAAGATCAAAAATAAATATAAAATATCACTTATTTCTAAATATAAGAAAATATTTATTTAAAATACTTTAATTATACTTTTGTCGACTGCTTATATATAAATTAATAAATATTTTATCATTGGTCTTACAGTCCAATCAAATCAATCAAAAACAATACGTAATAACATCAGTACACATCTACATTAACATTAATACATCAATACACAAAAGTAATAAAAAGAAAAATAAAAATTAAAAATTAAATTAAAAAATATAATGACAGTCATACTGTCCTTATTTACAATCACCTCTGTCGACTAATCTGAAAATAAAATATTAGCTGAAAAACTTCTTTGTTAGTAAAGTACAGTCTGACTGTCCCCAACACATCAGGGACAAATCATTAGCGACTAAACTAAACCTTATATTCTAATCTATATATACCTTATCCCCACTACCAAATTTAGTAAATTAAATCTAAATTCCCCTCTACACAAATTGTTCAAAACCAATCAATTTAATAAGGAATGATAAACATTGTCCAATTTACTAGACTCTAACATTAAATTCACATTATTCCGACTCCAGGAAATGTAAATACTTTCAAGACTCTCCCGTTTATACTTATTATTAATACCATGTTCCAAAATATCCACATTCACAAAATCAAAAGAATGTAAAAACTTTAAATAATGGTCTTTTAAACCGGAAGTAATATGTGAGCTACGTAAACTATATTTATGTTCATAAATTCTCTTTTTTAAATATCTACCTGTTTGTCCAATATAGTATTTATTACAATCCATACAATTAGTTTTGTAAACAACTCCAGATTTTAAACATAAATCATCCCTATCTTTGCAATTATTAAACAACTTACTCAAATTATTGCTATTTTTAAAGAAAATTTGAATGTTATATTTCCGAAAATTTCTTTTAATTCTTTCAGATAATCCTCTAACATATGGTTAGAGAATAATTTTGCCTCTATTAACATCAACTCGTATATTATATCTATTGTTGGTATTATAAATGTCAAACAATCTCTCAGCAATTAATCTATTAAGAAATTCAATTGGATAACCATTATTAATGAAAGTTTCTCTTACTATTTGTGAATTATTTTGTGTAAAATCTTTATGTGATAACTTTATTGCTCTGTCAATGACAGCTTTTAATGCTCCAATTTTGTTTCTGAATTGGTGATGTTAATTAAAATCTAAAAACCTACCTGACCAAGTAGACTTACTTTACCAATTAAGTTTCACCTTATTATTACTACATCTAATGACATTAATGTCCAAAAAACTCAACTGATTATTAACCTCAACCTCCCTTGTCAATTTAATTCTGTCATGTACAGAATTAAGAACATCCACCATTTCATCCACAAAAACTTCTGGAACAATTGTAAATATATCATCAACATAAATTTTGTTTAATTTAATTCAATATAATTTAATTTAATTCTATGAACTATGAATATTTAATTATAAAACTTATTAAATTATGAAATTATTAAAACTTATGAAATTATTGGTTCAAGATAATATTTTCTTTAGATAAGAAAATATTCATTTAATTTCCAGTATTTGTGGTCTGCTATTGAGAAAATATAAGCTTTATTTTATTAACTACTTACTTGGTTAAAGTTTATGCGATTACTTGGTTAAAGAAAATATTTACTCTATGCTATATATCTGTATAAAAACTAATTAAATACTAATTTCCAGAAAATATGAGTTTTATTCTGTAAAGCCTTTTTTAGAGAATCAAAAGTATTGTGTTCAGGTATATGATTACTAAATATAAGAAACTCAGGTTTTCTATTTTAATGATGAGCTAAATTTAAGTAATTAGAACATTATAATTAAATAAATATTTACTTGACTGAATTTTTGTTCTTAAGAAAATCTATTCTCTTGGTTTAAGAAAATCATGTTTTTCCTGAATATAAGTTAATATTTCGATTGCCTTCAAATTATGAATACGTATTCAATACGGTCAGGATTAAATGATAGGATATTTTTCCTGCAAATGTAACAAAAAAAAAAAAAAAAAACAATATGATGACAACACTATATCGGTAAACTGCCTGCTAGGCCTCGTACAACGTGCGTGCAGATGGACAGGTAATGAACAGTGAGAGCAGGTGAGAGAAAGAGACGAAACAGTATAGAGGACACTCGCGGGTACATGCAGGTACATGATATGGCACACCCACCAACATCGAGTATTCCATGTTAATCCCCTTTGATTTTTCTTTCCCCCCCCCCCTCTCACACTCTCTCTCTCTCTCTTTCTCTGTCTTCTCCATACAAGGTAGTTATGTGTCAAATATGATTATATAGTTTTCTGATATGATACTCCAAAAATATAAAAAGCAATCAAATAATTTTTAAAAAGTTTACAGTCTATAATTAGCAGCTTTTTCGAGATCTATTGTATTCGTAAACATGGATCAATTGCTGACAATGGCCATTAATATTTTCTCAATGTTAAGTTAATTTTTTTAAAGCGTACATATATTTTGTTTCAACTTAATTGTTTTAGTTCAATAGAGAAACATTATAAAATTAAATCAAACATACATTTTTTTAGTTCCAAGTATAACGTATGTCACAGAAATAAGTCTATACTGAAAAAAAAATTTATAGATTTAAATAAAGGGTTGATTCGTATACCATTAATTAACCATTTATTCAAAATAAGTAATTTATACATTTAAAATCCTGAATGTTTAGTTAAATACAGTAAATATTCTTTTGATATATGAGAACTGAGAATTTAAACAAAATATATAATTCAACTGTAGTATTTTAACTTATTAGACCATCATTTTCGTAATCTTCAACGATGGAAACGTACACTATATATTATATTGCAATAAATACTATCTATATTTACATATTCTTCCATCATTTTTATTGTAATATATATATATATATATATATATATATATATATATATATATATATATATATATATATTATATGTAATATATTTGTATTGTACGAAACGCAATGGTAGTGAATGTTCAACGCACACAATCTGCCGTTCAAGCTTTAGGCATCTCAATCTGAATGTTAATTAGGGTTATTATTAGGACTTAATCCTATTAAATAGAGAGTGTTTAACTGGTTAATAAGTCAGTTACATGTACTCTTGAGCACTAAATCTTAATTTTAAAAATTATTTACACAACTAAAAAATACTTTAAATTTATTTTATACAAAAGTATAGAATAAGGCAAGTATGGTGTATTAGAAATTCTAATCATTTAAAAATATTTGTAACGTAACAAATATTTCTTGCTCTTCAAATAAAGCTAACAATTCATTTCAAATACACGGTTATTTCGAAATTACAGAATAATCGTTCCTTTTAAAATTGTATGTTTTTGTTTCAAATAATAGAATTTAAATGAATATTTGTTAAATTGAAATAAAAATACTTTGATGAAATTCACTCATTTGCATTAAGACTTGTTTTCAGTGTGTAGCACAACGTAAATTATGTTATTGGATACTCAAAATTATGTTTATATAAACTTGTAGTCTTATTGTACAGTACATCACAGAAAATAAAGCAAATTATAAGATATTCACTGCCACCTACATGAATCTAAGAACACAGTAACACATAAGAACAAATTAATTGAAATTTGTTCTTAAATATTTAGAAAAAATTAATTTTGCAAATTTTTAACTTCGTATTCCATTACACTAACAAAAAATTTTAATTGTGAATACTACAATATCTCGTAAGCTTGAAATGAATTTTTCTATATAGTTTTACATAAGACAACAATTGTTATAATTAATATGGTCCTGATAAATAATTTTTAATTATGCAGTAGTATTATAAAGATGATAAAACTTTAGAACTATATAAGAATGAAATTTCTGTTCAAAAGTTACAGTGTGAAAGTACAATTTACAATTACAATTTTTTTCTTGGAATTACAATTATTGTAAAAAAATTCATTTTGAACAAATTGTCCTTCAAAAGTAATTTTTGTTTTTGAATGACATCACTTGCTAATAAATTACTAAATATTAAAAAAAATTATTAAAAATAATTTTTTTACTAAACTCTTCTTGGATTAAATAGCATTCAAATTCAAAATATTAAAATAATGTTCATGAGACACATTTTAATAATAGTTTTGTATTTTTTCAAGTCTGTGACGATCTCGAGAAGAGATTCGTAGACTAATTTTTTAAAATTAATTTCCATTATTTATTAATAATTGTTTTTCATATTCATATTTGTTTATAATATCGATCTATTGTCTACTACTCGAAGGTTTTGATTTTTAGGCGTTTACAAAAATTTTATTTTACAGAATTTAGTAGAGTATTTGTGTAGTTGAGCATTATTATATTACTGACAGAAAAATCTAGTTATTTTTTGAATTAACGAAAATGAGATTGTATCTTCATATTATATTAGTCGTCTTAATTTAGTATATTGAAATATTGTTTATGTTTTTTGGAGTGCTTATCATAAATATAATGGTGAAAATTTGAAGAAATTTCAGTTTTATAATGAAAACCATAAGATTAACACCGTAAAAATCTGGTTTTTCTAAATTATCTTGTAAAATACGATAAGTTTCAAAAAGGATTGTTAAGAAACGTTATAGATTTCATAAAAAAATATATTTCTTATTCTATACATTTTTCTGTACGAAGAGTTTTTAAAAAAATCTATTCAAACTAATGGAGGATATAGAATAGTCAATGGGAATATTACGATGAAGTGCATTGTTGTTAAGAAAAAACGTTTATAGAAAAAATATGTATTTTGATGAGATTTTCAACCATTCGTTAAATCATTTGTTGAAATTTTTTATATATTACGAGATAACTTGACTAATATTTTGACGGGGTTTTAATGTGATTTATTATAAAATTGTAATTATCACCAATTTTTACTACTATATATATAATCAGAATCCTAAAAAATGTATATATAAAAATTTTAAGAAAAATCGCGTTAGTCGACTAATTGAAAAATTTGATAGCTCTTTGCTATAAGATTTTCTCAGCTTTTGATGTTTGCCAGTTTTCCTTAAAGTTACCGTAGTTTTCAAAACTTTGAGCTGCTGCTAACTGCTGCGAGA